>JAOWMA010000019.1:0-256235 GCA_025962755.1 Colletotrichum tropicicola
TCTTATATCTAGAGCGACTACTCCACCGGCGACTACAACAATGTCGACCCGACGGGCGGTTATGTCAACTACCGGTCTTCTGAGGAGGCTCAGGCTCAGGGTCTTCTGAAGACCGTCAACGGCGAGCTCTACCTCGGTGTCGACTCTACCTCCACCCTCGACCCCAAGGGCGTCGGCCGCAGCTCCGTCCGGCTCGAGAGCAAGACCAAGTACAGGAAGGGTCTTTTCGTAACCGACTTTTCTCATCTTCCTAAGCCTGCCTGCGGTGCTTGGCCCGCTTTGTAAGATCTTCCCCTTCTAAGAATTTAATGTGTTGGTGCGCTAAACAACATCACCAGCTGGACCGTCGGCAACCCCTGGCCCGCCGCCGGTGAAATCGACATCTACGAGACCTGGAACGAGGATGGTGTAAACAAGGTCGTTCTTCACACCGACAGCAGTGTCGGCGAGTGCCGCATGGATGGCACGGGCATGACCGGCACCATGAGCAAGCCCAACTGCGCCAACTACGCCCCGGGTCAGTCCGACAACGAGGGATGCTCCGGCCACGATGCCGCGGCTCCCTTTGGATCCGCCGAGGGCGGAATCTACGCCATGGAATGGACCGACACCTCTGTCAAGGTGTGGGGCTTCACCCACGCTAACGCCCCTGCCGACATCGCCACCAACCCCAAGCCCGAGACCTGGGGCACCCCCAGCTTCACAACCAGCGTCTGCGAAGCCGACAAGGTCTTCGCCGAGGCGAAGATAATAGCTAACGTAGACCTGTGCGGAGTAGCAGGAAATGAAGACCAGTGGCAGGCCGGCGGCTGCCAGGCCAAGGCCGGCGGCAAGACTTGCCGCGAATGGGTGGCCTCCAACCCCCAGGCCTTTGCCGACGTCTACTTCCAGATCAAGTCCATCAAGATCTACCAGCTCAAGGAGGGCGAGGCCAGCACCAGCGTCTCTGCCACCCAGATCGCCTCTTCTTCTGTTGCCGCCTCCTCGGCCGTGCCCACCGATGTCGTTGCCACCTCGCCCGCGTCTTCCGCCGTCGTTCCGTCCAGCACCGCCGTGGCCTCCGAGAAGCCGGCCGAGACCCCCGCCGTCTCCGAGTCCGGCGCCGTCAAGCCCTCCGTCACCGCCTCCGAGAAGCCCGTCGAGACTCCCGCTCAGGACCTGACCACCCGCCTCGCCACCTCGACCATCTACGAGACCAACATCAAGACCATCACCTCGTGCGCGCCCACCGTCACCAACTGCCCGGCCAAGGAGACCCCCGAGATCGTCACCGAGGTCGTCCCCGTCACCACCACCGTCTGCCCCGTCGTCGACGTCCCCACGTTCCTGACCGTCTCCAAGACCCAGGTCGTCACCGTCACCGCGTGCCCCCCCTCGGTCCCCAACTGCCCCGTCGGCTCCAAGACCACCCTCACCACCGCCGAGGTCGTGCCCACCACCACCGCCATCCCCGTCGAGAGCTACACCAAGCCCGCCCCCGGCGCCGACAAGCCCGTCTCCTCCGAGAAGCCCGTCGCCGAGGCCCCGACCCCCATCACCACCTACAAGACCAACATCGTCACCATCACCTCCTGCGCGCCCACCGTCACCAACTGCCCCGTCGGTAAGGAGTCGACCATCGTCACCAGCGAGGTCATCACCCCGACCGTCCCCGCCGTCGGCGTCACCACCACCAAGGGAGAGAAGCCCGTCGTCACCGAGCAGCCCCCCGTCGGCCAGATCACCACCTACAAAACCAACATCGTCACCATCACTTCGTGCGCGCCCACCGTTACCGACTGCCCCGTCGGCAAGGAGACCACCATCGTCACCAGCGAGATCGTCCCCGGCACCACCAAGGAGGCCGAGAAGCCCGTCCCCGTCACGACTGATGTCCCTGCTGTCCTGACCACCTACAAGACCAACATCGTCACCATCACCTCGTGCCCCCCTAGTGTCCCTGACTGCCCCGTCGGCAAGGAGACGACCATTGTGACCAGCGAGATCATCACTCCTACGGCCCCGGCCCCCGGCGTCCCGGCCACTCCTACCGACGTTCCCCAGAACCCTCCCGCTCCTGGTGTTGAGAAGCCTACTACTCCCGCCGCTCCCGGTGTCGAGAAGCCCACTACTCCTGCTGCCCCCGGCGTCGAGAAGCCCGCCACCACCCCGGCCGTCCCCGAGACTCCCGCCACCACTCCCGTCGTCCCCGTCCCCGAGAACCCCTCGAACCCGGGCAAGGAGCAGCCCTCCGTCCCCGGCGCCGGAGTCCCCACCGTCAGCGTCCCCGCCGCAGGCCAGACCACCTCCGCCCAGAAGCCCGTCCCCGAGACCCCGGCCGCCGGCACTCCCCCGGCCGCCACGCCCACCACTCTGGTCGTCGCCCCCTCGTCTCCTTACAACGGCACCCTGACCACCGCCCGCATCCCCGTCGGTACCGGCACCCCCTGCATCGGCTCCGCGTGCCCCGCCACCACCACCGGCCCCGTCCAGGCCGGTGCCGCCAAGATGGGCTCCGGCGCCTTCGCGCTGGCCGCGGCGCTGGCTGTCTTTGTCTTGTAAGCGGCAAGACAAGTGATTGTCTGGGTTGAAGAAAATTGGATTTTTTCCTTTAATTGTGGTCTTCCTTTGTACAACATATATGGTTCCTCTTAGAGCGCATATACCCTTCGGTTAGAATAGGGAGGGTTGGAAAAGCATCCCGAAACAAGTTTACCATTTACACAACCTGCAATTCCGCTTGTGATACGCATGGGTGATTCAATGCGATGCGCGCTCGTTGGACCATCTAGGCCATCTGATGTGGCCAGCACTAGCCGTTTGCGAAAAAAGAAAAACAATAATTACCAGGGTTATTACTTGTAGAGACGCTTTCATTTTGACACTCGAGAAATGATTCTTGTGAGATCATTGGAAACAGATCTCACGTGCCATTGAGTCGACACCAGCTAATCTGACTCTGCCGAAGGCATCAGGAATGCTCCAATTGGTTCACACTACTAGCACTCTATCGTGCATGTGAGCAGCTGACAAGAGCAAATCAAGTCCCTGGATTTAAAGCATTCATTAACCCGCCGACACGTACATATGTCTCATCGTTTGTGGCTAAACAATCAAGTTCTCGTCTCTTCAACACTGGCCTCTATTGACCATGACTACCACAAACCTAACCGCGCATCAATACGCTCGGCTTCCTCCAGGACGCCAGACTCGCATTCTCCGTCTACTGCCCTCGCTCAGCGCCGAGAACCCCATCAAGATCCAGCTCAATGTCATTTCACTGGAGTCGCCTCCAAAGTACGAGGCTCTGTCTTACGCGTGGGAGGGGCAAATCCCCGACCAACCGATCGAATGCAACGGCCAGCGCCTGCTTATCACACAGACCTGCTTCGCCGCCCTTCGCTCAGGGCAAAGACTCTGTCGCGGCTGCTCTGGATTGACGGCATCTGCATCAACCAGCAGTCCACGGAAGAGAAGAACCATCAGGTGGCTCTTATGCGCACAATATACAGCAACGCAAGTCTAGTCATTATCTGGCTCGGAGAAAAAAGAGACGGTGTCGACTTGCTGTTCAGCCTTTTCCGCCGCCACGATCGGGTACGCAGGATGGAGAAGAGGGTGGAGCGGCATTTCAAAGAGACGACGGCGGAGGTTCTCGGGTTCATCGTCACTCTTTGGGAACCTACTTATGATGGTATGATTCACTCTCGTAACCAATCATGAGCTATGGCGAATACTCACCACTACTCAGAGCTGGAAAAGAAGATCCGTTTTTCGGCCCTGAGCGATATGTTGCCCTGGTTCGCCCGCTTATGGACCCTCCAAGAAGCAGCCCTCGCCAAAAAGGCCATCATGATACACGGGGAGTCCAGTATGGACTATCGGAATTTCACAAACGTCCTGTGGCACGTCCTCGAAGACATCGAGTCGAGCTATTCAAGGGGCAGCATCGACCACAGATACGACGCCAAGGCCATAGGAGCAAACATACGTGCCGTTAACGAAAAGGCATTCTTGTCGCTGCGAATAGCAGACTGGAGTCCTGCCGAAGGACAGGAGGCCTGGGAAAAGTCGATGCACCACGTCCGCATGGCCGCTCTGGGGAAGGCCGCCCTCCCCCACGACAAGGTCTTCGCCCTCTACGGCCTGTTGCAGAGAGAAGACGAGGAGCTGCTGCCCGACCCCGATTACGGAGTGAACGTGGATACGGCGTACTGGCGAGTTTGTGTTCTGCTGATGAAGAAGAGCCAGAGCCTGAAGCTCATCGAGGACGTCAGCTGTCGGGAAAAGCATGCCGGCACGCCCTCATGGGTTGCCGGATTTAATCGGCCGACGGACGGCTTCTGCAGCATCACGACAACGCAGAGGTTTGTTCGCAGTTGGAGGGAACGACGCCATTCAGCCTTCCCCTTCTCCTTTTCCGAAGACGAGTCTGTAATCTTCACCAAGGCGCAATTGCTGGCCCCTATTGTGGGTGTCGTTGACCATCATGGGCTGGAGAAGAGGTTAAGCCAATGCGACACCGAGGAAGAAGCACTTGCGGCCATTTTCGCGGCCGCCCAATGTTTGCATCTCTGGACCAGGACAGCAGTGTCCTTGGGACTGTTCCGTCCCGAAGACGGAATCCCCTATCAACTATACAAAGTCATGTTTCTCGGCTTGACCGACTCCATCTGGGGATACATGGGCTCTCCCAAAGAGGCATATCAGCTGGTTACGCTCATGTCTGTCCTTGACGACTCAGCTTTCGACTTTGAGGCCTTTCAAAGTCACCAAAGACTCCTCGGAAACCCAGGTCTCCCTCTTAGATTGGGAGAAGTCTCCGAAGATGGTGAAGTAATGGATCTGAGGGCTCTTCTGTCGTGGAACATGAATTCACGGGCCGCGGACGAAGAAAACACGATATATAGAGTGAACCCGTTTAGGGTGTTTGTAAAATTCTGGGACTCTTGCGTGGGATGTGCTTTTTTCTGGACCGCGAACGGAGGGCTGGGGACCTCTCTCCCTTCGCGGCAGGTTGGAGATGTCGTTGCATTGATACCGGGCCTTGACTGGCCGATGCTACTGAGAAAGTCGGGGGGCCGCCGTTATACGGTGGTGGGTCCGGCCAATGTTCCGGACGAGGTAGGTTGGCTGTTAGCGCGGGACGAAGAACTGGTCGATGTTGAGCTGGAGTAGAGATCTGAAAAGCGGAATGAGCCATCACAAGAAATGTGATGAGAATAAAAGGCGAAATTAAATAGGGCTTTTTGAAGCGCAACTACTTTAAGAGGATGGTGGCGTATCGACTTTAGGGTACACCGTACTTATGTGACTGTGGCATTGTCTAGATATCACGCGACCTAGGTACTATAACGACGACTTCCAAACACTTGACAACCTCCAGCAAGATTCGCTCAACCCGCGTCAGTATTTACAGAACTCGCAGCTCCAACTTCGCGCTGGCTATTAATAAAAGACATGCGTTTGTCTTTAAATCTCCTTGTGGCGATCCAGTTGTTGATAAAAAGGTAGCAGAACGCCAACATGATTCCGGCAGAGACAATGAGAGGCCCCAGTATGGACAGCACCGTGAAGCCGTAAGACGCTCTGTTGAATGCAGTGTTGTCCTTGAGCTGGCTCGTTCCAAGCCCGACCTGCATGGCGGTCAGGACGAGAGCAACGTAGACCGTCGCGGAGGCCAGCCAAGTGAAGTTGTCTTCAAAGAAGGAAGAATATTGATTCCAGAATGATCGGTAGGCACGGAGGGGCGTGTGCCAGAGGTAATGGATCTTATCTAGACGATTGAGACGGAGCTCTCCGTAATAGAATCGCCGGTCGACAAGAGAATAAACATTCTTGCCGCGCAGGAGTTCCTTGACGAAGAGTCTCCACGCGGGCCACGTCACGTCTTGCGGAATGAGATGCTTGTCTTGAGCAATAAGGAGGTCGCTCTCATGAAGAATCAGGGCGCCGTATGAGAAGAGGAACCCAAAAGCCCGTTGCCAGCGCTGTCGGCATTTGCAGTCTCCGTCGTGGACAGGTTGATTGTCCGAATCTGGCTTGCAACAAAGATGCAACTCCCAGAATTCCGGCTCGAGTAGATACTGGGGTAAAGGCTTAATGAAGATGCCTGGTTTGCCCCAGACAAGGTGCATGTCCATCTGTTCGGTGATCTGGATCTCTCGGCCAAGCAAGTGTTGATAGTGGAGCGGCCGAGGCGGCATGGGCCGGCCCGCGAGCCAAAGCCAGCGGTGAATGTCATCCAAACGTTTTAGGTTCAGGTCTTCGTCGAGGAAGCTGAAAATCTCCGCGTCCGAGTCGATGAGCTGCAAGTTGTTGGAAAGTCGGTGTGCCGCTGGCAGAAGATTGGAGAGATTTGCTTCTACCGTCTTGGGGTCTACTTTCTGTCCCACCACAGGGGTGGAAAAAGGAGGCGACTGCCAAAAGTCAATTAGTACTAGAAGACCCGGAAAGATTGTTCACCCAATGTACCAGACTAGATACCATCGAGGGTTTCGCATCACTTTGAGGCGTTACAGCCATGACCTTCGCAAATCCGGGGGTGTGTCGTTACTAGATTTCAAATAATGTAAAGAATGAGAAGAGCAGCATGCTCCCTTCTTTAAGGAATCTTGTTTCTTTTGAAGGGCAAAGGTTACACAATGTTGTGGCTGGTATTTGATGTCTGTCTAGCTGGTTCCCTAAGAGCGGCTGAATCTGCACAGAAGATGAGGATGTCAGCCATGTCTCAGGTCTCGCACAGTTAAAGAAGAACAAAAAGCTGCCTATATATGGCATAATATGGCTGTCGAGGCTCATGTCTTTGAGGGAGATCAGGGGCTGTACCTGTATCTTGTAGGGTGGAACTGTGACTAGATCATTCGACTTTCGTAGCCTTCCAATTCATGTTCTGGCCCGCGAATAAATCAGGCTGCGGATGTAGTAGTGAGACAGTTCAAGTTAAGCCTTTACTTCTTGAGGTGGAGGCTGGGTGGCTGGGTAAGACGAATCGTTCAGCTCATGCAATAAGAAACGAGGGCATGCGGATCGTCGGTCAGCTGCTGCCAGCCAACGTGACAAGACTTCAGCCTGCATATGCATCTTATCCCTCAGGGATTGTCTGCTCCTCGTTTAAGTAAGGTAAGGTACTTTTCCTTCCCTGCCTGCCCTGCCCGTCCTTTTTTCCTTTCCCTTGACAATACTGCCGCATACGACATCCAAATCACTGCGACACAATTCATTGTATACCTTAAGATGAATGAATGATGTTCGCCAAAATTTTCTTCACCATCGCAGCTGCTGCTGCACTGAGGATAGTATGGCTCGTTGGCCTGATTGCCTACAGGAGCAAGGAACCAAGGCAATATGAGATGAAGGTCATATCTGACCCGGAAAACGCCAAGTTTGAGTGGGTGAAGACTAAACCGAACTCATCAGCAAGACTGACTATATCTAGAATTGTAGCAGTTCATGGCTTGGGAGCCCATCCTGAGCGCACTTGGGGCAGTACGAAAAGGGAAACCCATCTTCTTCGAAACCTGTTCGTGAAGGATCAAGACCTTAAGGAAGCGAAGATCATGTCGTTTTGCCACAACTCTAACTGGTTTATTGGCGCTCCTATTGTGTCTCCTCTCACAATCGGCGAAAAGCTTATGAAGGCGCTTCACGAACAAAAGTGTCACAAGAAGGTGAGCATGGAATTCCCTGTGTGCTGGTAGCCACATCATGTTTTGCCTCGAAACAGGCGCTAAAATACGATATTTAGGACCTTCCCATAATTTTTATTGGGCATAGCTTTGGTGGCATCATCATTAAAGAGGTATCTGAATTAAAACTGCACCAGCACCCGAGCAAACTGGGCCGTGGATAACGGTTTATTGCAGGCTCTTTGCAGTGTCAACAGCACCCACCAGATCATCAGTGATACTAGCGGCATCATTTTTCTCGGAACGCCTCATCGCGGAGCTGCAATGTCGATTATGGCGGTAGCTGCTGCGTTGGTGACGAGGCTTCTCGGCTCCAACACTGAGCTTTTGTGGGCTCTTCAAAGCAATTCTATGCATTTAGCAGAGTTGGACGTTCGATTCAAGAACATATATGGCAACCACTCCAGCGATCGAAGGCCGACCAAGATACTCTCGGGTTGTGAGATGCGGCCAAAAATGATCTTGCGGTGTTTAAGCGTCGGTCTGGTGAGGAAACCCCTGGTCATTGGTATTCCGCTGCTTTAGTCAACTGCCAATTTTCTATCCTCTTGCCATATTGTTTCAAACTGACTGTTATCCCAGATAGTCAATAGAGAATCCGCCGTACAGAGCTTGAGTGAGCCATTCGACATCGACACTGACCATCCCGGACTCAACAAATTCGACAACTCCCACGACCCACGCTATCAAGAGCTCAAGAAGCAAATACTCTATGCTAAAGCTCCCCCTCTCTACGATGATGCCTACGATGTCATCCGTCGAGGTGCTTACAAAGTGGGAAATCTGCAAATCGAGCGGCTCAACAAGGACAAACTGGACCTCAATGATTGCTACGTCAATCTGGCAGTCGTCCATGCGGTAGACGAGGACTTTTCGTTGGAGAAAAAGAATGCAAAGAAGCCGCACATCGAGACGTCGTTTGCATCTCAGCTCGAAGTCGAAACGTCTGGGCAGGCCGAACAGTTGGAACTGTCAGAGCTCTTCAATTCCCGAAACATAATCGGGGGCGGGAAGATCGAGCCACGAGGAGTTTTCATCCATGGGCGCCCTGGAATTGGCAAAACCACACTGTGCAAGAAACTGGTCCACGACTTCACACACAAGGACCAATGGAAAGAGCTGTTTGACCGTGTGCTTTGGATACCTCTGCGACGCCTCAAACAATTCCCAAGTGCGAGCCCTGATGACAGTCTCTTTTACTACCTGTTTAAGGAGCACTTCCTTCAATCAAAAAACGGTCTCGAACTTGGACGAGCGCTATGGCGCGCTGCATGTGTGAGCGACACCTACACCGCGCAAAGAACCCTATTCATCCTCGACGGCCTGGATGAAGTCTCTCCATATCTCGACGAAGATCACGACAGGTATCCGCTGATGAAGGTTTTGCTGTCCCGACCGAGCATGATTATCACTTCGCGTCCAGGCTTCGCTATCCCTGGCCAAATTGGAGGGAAAATCGATATTGAGTTGAACACAATTGGCTTCTACTCCGACCAAGTGATGCAGTACATTGATCGCGTTGTGTCCAGAGCGGAAACGGCTCATCAGATCAAGCAATTTCTGAACAGCCACCTACGTGTCAAAACTCTGGTCCGCATCCCGGTTCACCTCGACGCTGCCTGCATCACTTGGGATTCCAAATCAGCGCCCAGTTGGTCAAGGCCTCCAGAGACGATGACAGATCTTTACGGCGCCATTGAAGGCAATCTCTGGAAAAAGGACGTCAAAAGGCTCAGAGGAGATGAGAAGAGAACCCTAACACTTGGGCAAATCCAGGATTGCACCAGCGACGCACGATGTTGTCTCGAATGCCTCGCGTTTTCTGGGTTCTATGCAGACATCGAGGATTTCGACTCCCACTTTCGCGATTTGGTGGCCGACCTGATGGTGACTAACAAGATGGTTTTCACGGGTGTAGAGCCCCTATGCGATTGGGAAGCCACCTTCGCCGTCCTGTCGTTTCTCCGAACATCAGATCCTTCGGCGGATGCCCACACCCGAAGTTACCATTTTATCCATAGAACGTTTCAAGAGTATTTCGCGGCACGCTATTTCGCCCAGGAGTGGCTCAAGACTGGCTCCGTGGACAATGCGACGCTGCATTACTGTAACCCGCGTACAGGAAAGACAAAGGACATCGGTGCCGTCGGGTTCTTTCGGAGACACAAGTACAATCCACGTTTCGACGTCTTCTGGCGCTTCGTCTCAGGCTTTCTAAACGCGAAGGGAAAGGCCAGCGACTTCTTTGACGCACTGGAGAGGGAAGATCACCGAGATCTTCTAGGGCCTACGCACCAAAGACTCGTCATGCGCTGCCTAGCAGAAGTCGGCCCTCTCATTCCAACTCGAAAAGCGTTGCAAGAGAAGCTGCATAAGTGGTGGCTATTACAGCGCAGGGTAACCTCAAATTGGAACCTCGCCATTGAGGAGGAGTTTCCTGTCGACCTCATCGTGTCCGAGTTGACAGCAGAGCCCAAAGTAATCGAAAACAGAAGAAGACTTCTCATCACCCTGAACCAGCGTAGCTTCGTGCCGCCAGAAATCCTTCGCGCCATTTCATCGCAATTCGGAGAGGACAATGATGATGGCTTGCGGAAGGCAGCGGTCAAGTCTCTCAGGTACAAAGACTTATTGCCAGATGATATCATAAGAGAATTGGAGTTACTTCAAAAAGACAACGAAGGAAATGTTCGCAAGGACGTCCATAGGAGAATCCGAATGGCGGCTGCCGAAGTAGTTTGCATCCACAGAGGCCAAGCCACGTACCCAAGACGTGAAGATAAGGAGCGGAGGAGGAATAGAAGCATGGGACAAGCCCCGAGCATGGAGTCTCTCACCATTGAGCTGCCAATCGACGGTCGTGGAGGGAGGCAAACAGTGGCCGCCTGGCTGGAACAAGGTGATCGGCGCACCCTTGAGGCCTTCGTTCGCGGACTGAAAGATCGGAAGATCGGATTGCCACTCTTCCTTCAGGAAGCAGCGGATCATCTTGGAGACGACAGTATCATAACTCGACAAGCGTGTGTTGGTATTCTGAGGATTCCCGAGGACCTACCCGAGAAGATCCAGTCACAGGTGGCGGTCCTACTTAAGCACCACGACGCGGCAGTTCGGCTGAATGCACTCAATGTCCTTGGTCGCAAACAGTTCTTATCAGAGCCGTTGCTGTTTGCTGTTGCAAAGCACGTAAGCGACGATGATCTACATGTCCAGAGGATCGCTGCTGGCATAGTAGCTCGCCGCAATGACCTGCCCGAAAATATCCTCCACGAGCTAACGCACCACCTTGGTACACAGATCAGCAGAGTCAAGTTCAGCGTCCTGGGTATGTTGAGATACCAGAAGGCTTTGTCTCCGCATGTTCAGGGCAGGATAGTGGAAAGAATAACAGATGCCGAAGAGACCGAAAAGGTTGGGGAGTACGCCTTGCGGGCACTGTTCCGCGAAGAAGTGGACCTGGAACCCGTATTTCGGACCAACAACTTCTCTGACCGCCTCTACAAGGTCTTGCTTCAGATGAGCTGGAAGGAACAAGTGAGTCTTTGCGTTGTGGGGGATAACACAGTTCGTCTCAACATGGCGACGAGATCAAAAGATATTCACGTTGGAAACGCGAAGGAATTTGTGGAAAGGCTCAAGAGTTGGAGGTTTTCAAACACCCCTGAAGTTTGATACTGAGCTGGACAGGTATCGTTTCAAGTTACACGTTTTGCACACGTTTCACTTGGCTGTCATTGAGACTGAATACTTGTTTGTAGAATGAAATTCGCTTGCTACTTTCAACTATCATGTATCAACTTGTTTTCGTGTTCAAATTCTCCCAACACTCATTTGCCTCCGTTGCAAATGGGAGCACAAAGGGCATTTGCACAAAGATCAGAGACCGCAACTAACTTTCTCGATCTGGAGGGAAAAAGATAGAGACTTACTGCACTCGTCTTCGCTGGGTCTGGGGCAAGTTCGCTGGCAGTCGCCGCAGGCATCTGCCGCCACGGAGGCGATGTAGGTGGCGAGGATAGCAAAAATGATCTGGAAGCGCATATTGTCGGTTCTTGCTAAACGATCAACGTTTGAATTTGGCAGACTTGATTAGACGACAAAGTTGCGACGATTAGATGAGATGATGTGATGGCAGGATGGAAGGTGTAATGATAAGATGAACAGATGTTATGGCGTGATGAGCCACACGTATTTATATTCATCTACCTCTGTAATTATCTTTGGGCCACCCCTGGACCTGAATATCGAAGCACCGCCCGGTCAGACCGAGTCAGTAGACCGGAGACGCGTAACACCCCGGTTTCATTCAACTATTGATCCTTACGTCGAGTCCATATGGTGAAGTGATGAACTCAGTACCGGAGCTTTATTCCAGAAGACCTGACCAGTGGTTTGTGTTGTAAAGGCATTCCTTGTTACCAGACGTCTATATTAAGCACCCCCTTGGGATCGGAACTGCTGTTGGATTAAACTTCGCCCCAAATGAGTGTCCTAGACAGTCCCCGTTTCCGAGCAGTCTCATGACTCAAAGCCGTTTGGCTGCTTGTATGAATCGTAACAGACGGCCTTTTTGTCTGGCAATGACTAAAACGAAGAGGATCAGTTGCGGTTCTTCCTCAGATTACCTAGAGAGATGGAGAGTTCCAAGATACCGAAAGAAACAAGAGAAAAGATTTAAGCAAACTCGTAAATGTGCATGTAGTGATTCGTAATGCTGAATGAGAAGCAGGAGTCGGAGCCATCAGGTTAGGGCACTCAGTTCCAGCAGTCAGGCTTGTGTGGACTAGGTGTTTTCAGGTCTCGGTATAGCCGAAAGCTTTGTAGTTCTAAAGATGTACGCGTATGTTGATCAACTATTTCTAGAATTTGGGGACGTGTCAATCACCGATCCCGAGGGTTTGGGACGCACATCAGCTGACGGTTCGTTGCATGAAGGTCGGCTTAGACAGCTCGCCGACCCCAAATCCTAGAGAACCCTCCGTTCAGGCATGAACTCCCCGTTCGCAAGGGTGCCTCGTCGACTGCTAAGGAAAGCCCTTGTCAAGACCTTTACAATGTTGATTTACTCAGTGTGTTTTCACGCGTTTCTAGTTTGGAATTCGATGCCATTAATTGGCACAGCAATCGTGCCTTCTATTGCCGATGTCATAATGCAATTTGACCAACAGCCAAACAAACACTACATTTGTCTTGTGATTGCATTTGGATGATATCGAAGCATACTAGTGCCAAATGGTATTCAAAATCTGAGAAAAACGAAATTTATGTCATCTTCCTGAGATAATATCATCTGCAATCTTCTCCGCCAGTGCGTAGACTGCCGACTGCGGGTGACCCGGAATGGCAAAGGGAAAGGTACTCGCATCCGCAACTCTAAGTCCCTGGACACCAAACACACGACCACGACTGTCAACAACCGCTTTGCCCGCTTCAACATGCTCTTCCTTACCCATGGCGCATGTCGAAACAGGATGCCAGACCTGCCCGACATTAGCCCTGACGTACTCCAGGATTTCTTCATCCGTCTGCACGGCCTCGCCAGGGAGTGTTTCGGGCCCAGTCTTGAAACCGGGGGTATTAGCGAAGTCAGACTCCCAGGCAGTGCGAAGACGCTTGACAGCCGTGATGGCAAGCTCGACATCTGCTGGATCGGAAAGCCAGTTGAGGTTGATCTTGGGTGAAGATTCGAGAACTGAAGGTGATGAAATGGTCACATTGCCGCGAGAGAAGACGAGCGGCAAATACGCCGCGAGGGTACCGCTCGTCTGACCCGGGCCGGTAGAGAAAGACCCCACAATGAAGGAGAGCTGAGGCCAGTCAGATGGCACAGAAGCGAGCTTCTGGCGAGTGGACTGGCTGAGATTGGCGAGTGTTGAGTTGGGGAGACGCTCGTGGGCCAGGAAGCCTGCCGCCGAGCTGTATGGACCAGTCCCGGACTTCAAGTACTCCTGAACAAAAGCTGGGTTAAGCGTTGGATCGGCGGTGAGAGACTGGGCGGATGGGGTGTTGACGGGGTAGGCAACAAAGATCTGGATCGGATCTTGCAGGTTCTGGCCGACTCCGGGAATATCGGCGACGACTGGAATGGAAAGCGCCTCAAGGTGCTCACGAGCGCCAATGCCGGAGACTTGGAGAAGCTGAGGAGAGTGGAAAGTCCCTGCAGTGAGGATAACCTCCTTCTTTGCAGATAGGGTGTAGTCAACACCCTGCGAGTTCACGCTCACGCCCGTGGCTTGGGTGCCGTTGAAGAGGATCTTCGTCGCCTGAGTGTGGGTGTAGACGATAATACCAGTTTCCGCGATCGCCTTTCGCAAGAAGCTGCTCTCGCTAGTCGATCTGTGTGCCTTCTCAGGCTCAATGGTTGACGGCACCCACGCGCCGTGACCAGCCAACTCTCCGCTGCTGAATCCCTTGGGACTAATCTTCAGCCCAAGACTCAGGACGACCCTCGCCAGCCAGGTCAAGGTCGGGTCAACCCAGTTGTTCCATGAGACTTGCAACGGTCCCCCCTGCTCGTCATAGTCGGATGGGTCAAACACGACCGTCGCGTTCGTATTTTGCCGCTTCTCCTCGTTCGGCGGGTTAAGATCGACGGAGCGCTTAAAGTATTCGAGAATGTTTTCCCACTTGTACGTCTCATCCCCGACGGTTTCCGCCCACAGCCCGTACGATCCCTTAGTGCCGCGGATGTACGACATGGTGTTGATTGCCGAAGATCCGCCCAGCGTCTTTCCCTGTGCGTAGTGAACCCTCCGGCCGCCGGCGCCGGGAATCGGCTCGGAGACGAGGGACCAGTCCATCAGCGGCTGCGGGGTGAACTCGGGTGTCGGGTCGATGAAGGCGATGCCCGTGAGGGACAGGAGGGGCACCACGCTGTTATTGCCGTTCTCGACCTCGTAGAAGCCGCCGGCCTCCACGACGGCGACGGACGCGGACGTTGCGGCGAGACGCGAAGCGAGCGTCAGGCCAGCAGTCCCGCCGCCGACGACAACGTAGTCATAGCTGGCGTCGCGGCCGGGATAGCCGAAGGCCGAAGAGAAGAGGCGGTCTTGGGCGAAAGCGAGGCCCGCGAGAGAGAGGATGAGGGCTTGTGACAGCATCATAGGCTATTCCGTCAGTTGACGCGCCAGAAAGGGGGCTTGATGATGACTCCAGTCTCGTCGCTGGAGAGAGCGTGAGATGCTTGGGAGGATACATCACGAGGACCGATGGCGCTGTATCATGTTTAAAACGACGTGAAAATTGACTCACAACTGGAGAATTCAGTGGCGCAATCCGCCTGAATGCACGTCAAGACATGGGTGGTTGCCAGTGGGATGACTGCTCCGTACGGTAAAGCTGCACCCTCAGATGAGGTTCCAGAAACGGATCCCTGACACTGGATCAGCTGGGGATGGTTCCGCTCATTTCTGAGCCTTCTAAGGCCAGTTCGGATTCCATCGTTGCATCGAACCAGTTTGTAATTTCGATAGTCTTTGGGCCCCTGTCGGGCGTCAGCACAGGGTTGGATTGGACGCTGCACATCGCGGCCCGTCTCCGCACGTGTAAGTACACCCAAGCTGTTTCCGAAGGACAATGTCTCTCTATGAAAAAAACTGAGCATGACGTCTCATTCAGTTTTCTCTGCTGCAGTTGAAAGCTACAGCAGCACAATCGCAACAATCCGCAACCTTGTCAAGAATCAACAAAGTCATGCATACTCCCAACCCCTCCGGACCAACTGACGGCCGCTCAGTTTGGGGCTATCAATCGAGGCCAGCTCAGAATAGTCTGAGTTGCGCGCAGTCCATCAAGACTCAGCAGCAGCACCATCACGCATATTCAAGTCAATTAGCTCCATGACAGGCTTTTCTTTGATTTAAAGCTATGTGTGTGGTTCGCAGAGTACCTCACTATTTACCTCCTGTTTGTTGAAAGCATACAACAGCATTCCTCATTGAATGGCATTCAAAGACTTTGGGATCCGTTATCTCTTGGTGGCATTGATAACGCTCTTCCGCAAATTCTTATTATACTTGTTCGCGGCTCTGCGGTCTGGAGTAAGTTTTCGTCTCGTGATGATGCCCTGTGGGGTGATAGCTCTAGACAGGTCGCCGAACCACAGTGTGATACGGAGGGAACTTGAAATTTGAAGTTACCTACATTGAACTCAATTACTTACATACCTTAGACAGAAAACTAAATCACTGTCCGGTGTTCGAGACAGACGCGAAGCTGGCCCGATGGGCTTACCGAGACGTGGCCCCGGAGCTCAATGCCCAACGTGTCGGCGGCAATTATGGACAGAATGGGTTGCGAGGAGTGCACCTGGCAGAATATCGAAGCCTTATTTGTGCCCAAGGAGAGGGGGATAGCCTCATCGATCGAACTACGAAGGGGTTTGGCTTCTTAGGCACTGGTCTTGTGTCTGGCGCTTGCCGAGCATTACCACGTTTTCCAAGCTCAATCGGTTGGTGAGTATCTGCGTGTTAAACACGTCCAAGCTGTATCGCCAGAGTGCAAAATGTGAATTCCAGTGATGAATGCCTACTTCTCATCAAACAGAAACATGGGAAAACCCACTCCGAAAGACTCATACCAATTATGCAAAACCACAGTTCATGACTCTATAACTAATAGGTATCTTGCAACTTGATGGACCAAAGGTGAGTAGTGTCTATGAAATGATATCTGGGCAGCTGCCTATGTATACACATCTTGTCAGATTCAGCTACGTCAAGGTGAACAGGCGTAATGCTGGGAAGTCACCCAACCGGTTCCCAGAGTACATACATCAACAGTCGATATTGGACTGCGCCCTCCAGATCAGGCTCCAACACAAAGTGAGGCAAGATAGGGTCCTGTAAGGGAGGTTGCACAGCCAATCACCGCAGAGGCTGAAATGCAGGTCAGCTAGGGCGTCGTCATGCGCCAGCCTGACGAGAGAGACACACAGAAGCAGGGCGGAAATTCTCCAAATTGCCCGATTTCCTCCGCTTACCGGAGATGCACGACATTTCTTTCTGGCACTGAGATACTCGGTCTCGAAACTCAATTGTAGCAACGACTTCATCTGCGTCACTTGTCACTTATACTGTCCCAGCGCCGTCATCGAAAACTGTTTCTGTCCGCATAATCGAATCCTCGAAACTTCATCTTCCGCTAGCCCTGATCTAGCCGCCTGAGACTATGGATCTCCCTATGCCGAGGCCGCACGCGCGAATCGGGAATGCGACCCAAATAATCTTGGTGCTATCTGGCGTGTTAGCCCTCGTTACCGGTGGAGTCGTTGTTTGGGGGCGCATGGTCGACGTCTCCTCGTGCCCAGAGATATGTCGCTCAGAGAATCAGGACGACAGTCCTCGGGAATCCGGTCAATTTTTTACCGCCATCAGATGGTTGCGAATATCAGATGCCGGGGATCTCTTTTCAACCATTTTCAGAGCATTCATAAGCGCCTGGGGTGGCCAACGTCTCATAGCCAACGGCCTACAATGTCTGGTCGACTTCTTCCCTCAAAAGTCCTTCCCGAGAGAGATCGCGAACAACAGAACCATAATGGACCGCCTGGCACTGGTGGTTTTCGCCGTCTTCCCCACGGCAATGTCCGCCGCCATGATGGCTGTGGTTTCCGAAGGGTTCTGCAATTCTGAATACAATGTTCGCCGTTTCCTGCCCCCTCGCACCCGGGATGATATCAAAGGCATCCTGGAAGGATGGGCCTATCTAGCAATGATTCATTTGAGAACCGGGATGAGCCTGCGCCAGATAAGCAAATGGCGGTTGACTGTCGGCCGGGGACTTATGTGGTCGTTTGGTGTCGCGCTTTGGGTGACGGTTGAGATAGGAATGGGACCATGCTGGTACCTTCCACGGGTTTGGAGGTTCTGGTTCTCGATTTTGTGTGTTTCTTTCGTCTCGTGGTTCATCGGTAATGCAGAAGCGCTGATCGTTCAGAAATGGGAGCTGGTGGGGAAAGTGCATGCCGAATTTCTAGTGTATCTCGGAGTTTTTTATTTTGCTGATAGGGTTGACTTGGACGAATTTTGCGTCAAACCGAGTTGCTGGTAGCTTTTGTAGTGTATACAATTGGTATAAAACCGACTCAATCTGCATATCGACAGTAATTTGCAATTCATTTGCTTTTTCACAGGGGCTTATGCGAGGGTCTACGTGTAGTAATGCCCGTGTGATTCTGTAGATCGTCTCAGACATTTGCAATGACGAAACTTTGGGCCAAAACTGATCGTCCTCAGCATAGATGGGTGATATTCCTTGGTTTCTGTTGTCATAGAATACTATGTAGGCTTAAATGCAAAGAGCAGGACTCTATTTCTCTTTCATTTGACCTTCAAGACTGCCTTGCCAAAGTTCTTACCGACAAGGAGACCGATCAGACCGTCGGCAGCATTATCAATGCCATCAGTAACAAAAAGCTTTGCCTTGATACTTCCATCTGCCAGCCACTGCTGCAGATTCTCCTGGTGGTCCTTGAAGTAAGCAGGGCCGAACTTGGGGTTGCCGACGAGGAAGCCTTCCATGGTGATCTGCTTCGTGACAAGCTGCATCAATCCCTTGATTCCCTCCTGCTGCTCGGGCGGAAGGTTGTAGTTTCCGATCTGTACGGCGTTAGTCTGTGAAGAAGACATGATTTAAATGGAAAATTCACTAACCATGCCGCAGACGGGCACTCGTCCGCCGACCTTCATGCTAGTAAGAGCAGCATCGAGATGCTCTCCTCCGACGTTCTCGAAGTAGATGTCGATACCCTCGGGAGCCAGCCTAGGAAGAGCATCTTTGGGCTTCTCCTTCTTGTAGTTGAAACCAGCATCGAAACCAAGTTCTTTGGTAATGAAGTCTAGCTTCTCATCAGACCCAACGGAGCCGATGACCGTGAGTCCCTCCCGCTTAGCGATCTGTCCGACGATCTGCCCCACCGCGCCGGCGGCAGAGCTGACGAAGATCGTCTCACCCTTCTTCGGCTGGCCGATCTTGTGCAGCCCAGACCAGGCGGTCAGGCCGGGCATGCCCAGCGGCCCGAGGAAGAGCCCGAGGTCCAGGTTGTGCGGGTTTTCGATCTTGCGGCCCCGCTCCAGGGCGGCGGGGGTCACGCGGGCATATTGCGCGATAGGTGTGTTGGCGACGACGAGGCTACCCTCCGCGAAGTCGGGGGTGTTGCTCTTGAGCACCTTTCCGATGGTGTAGTTGGTGATGGGTCCGTCGATGTCGAAAGGCGGGGAGTAGGACTTCTTGCTAGGATCACGCATCCTGCCACGAAGGTAGGGGTCGAAGGAGGCGTAGAGAATCTCGACGACCAAACCCCCCTCAGGAGCGTCGGCGAGGTCGATGGGCCGATCCTCCACCGCCAGGTGTTCCCCCGCCACGGGCAGGCCGGTGGGGATCTTCTTGAAGATAAGAGTCTTGTTTTGTGTCATTGCGACTGTTTAGGATGATGTCGAACAGGCAATGTCTTGACCGGGCCAGCAGCTTGTGGATTTATAATAAGAAGAGGTTTCACAAAGAAGGCCCTCTCTCAAGGTGCATTGACGTAGTGGTGAGGGAGCCAACCGATGCCGAGGTATGATCTATGCACGATTTGTAAGAAACTCAATTCCCATACATTCCCAGCTTAACCCCGCTGGTTCCCGAAAACGAGACAAGTCAAATGACGTGCTTTTTGATTATTCATCGGTCCATCTTACCGCAACAGGCATGTAACAAAAGAAGTGTTGGCACTGAAAGTTGAGGCCCCAAGACTGACCACTGTAAATAAAATGACGCTATCGGGTGAGGGACTGGTCACTGGTCAATGGGATGCGGATCCAGGCGATATGGAACCTAGAAGCGTTCCCCCGCTTCAGAAGGATCCCGATGAATTCAACCAAATAAACTAAGCATCGCGCAATATACGCAAAGGCTCAAGGCCGCTGTCGCATAAGAGAATATGAAATTCCTTGTATTTGTCTTTTGGCCCTGAGAGATTCATGCAACGCACAGTTGTCAAGCTTAAGAAAAGGTACGGCTGGTAAGGCAAGCTTCATGTAATTGGTTGTCCTTTTCCCCGCACTTTCAACACTGTGCACTTTTCCTCTTGTGAAGCAAACGTATTGGCGTCTGTTAAACAACTTTCAATTGCGTGACGGTGACTGTATCTCATTGTAAATGGACTCAAACAAAAACGAACATGGCTCTGTCAATGCCAAGCTAACACGAAGTCTCGGCAACAACGAGTCACTAGTTTGACTTGATGGACAAATTTCCTCAATCCCTCTTTGGGGCGGAAGTAAAGATCTTCCTCAAACGATTGTCCAGCCACTTGACATCCTCCATATTCCCTGGAGGTCCCCCGGCCCAATGACCCCAGATGGATGGGTAGACATCGAGTGCCCCCACACCTGGGCTCATGCAGGCGACTTCGTTTTCGGAATCCTCCGGCCTATCGTCTGTCAGCAGATCCACAGGGACTTAGCAGGTCAACACTTACGGGAAATAGAGGTCGGTCTTGGAGGGGAGAACTAGCGTCTTCGCTTTGATAGCCGCCATGGCCTTCTTGAAATCACCACCGTACGGCTCCTGCTTACTCACATCACCAGCCTGCCACGTGTGGAGCATGACGAGGAGGTTCTCCGGGTCCTTGCTCAAAGCCCACTTCTCCCAGAAGTTGATGAGAAACTCCTCGAGATCCGCGGCCTTGTAGTGTTCCTTGAAGAGCTCATGGCGGTAGAAAGCTTGGGAAAAGCCCCATCCCGCGTACCCGCGACCGAAAGCCTTCAAGCCGACTTGCCTCTCCTCATCGGACCAGATACGAAGCGCTTTCTTGTCCCCGGCAGCCTCGATTCTTCCTTTGGCGCTTCCAGCCGAGCTTGTCTTCTTTGCTGCCAGCAACGCCGTCTTGACGCCTTCCAGAAAGACCTGGTTGTGCAGGGCGGTCTTGGCAGCGCCGCAGAAGGGCACGCAGATGTCCATGAAGTCGGGGTATTGGGTCGCCCACTGGAATGACTGGGCGGCTCCCATGGACCATCCGAGAACACCACGAAGATGTTTGATTTTGAGCTCCTCCGTGACGAGTTGGTACTGGGCCCGCACGTTGTCGTAGAACGAGACATCGGGGAACGGGTTGATGTCCGAGTTGGAAGGGCTGATAGATTGGCCGTTGCCAAAGAGGGCCGGGATGATGATGAAGTAGTCCTTCGGGCTCAATGTTTTATCGTCTCCGACCAGCCATTCGTTGTCCGCGATGGCGCCCGAGTACCATGTGGGATAGACCACCGCGGGAAGTGAGGGGTCGCCAAAGGTCTTGTAGGCGATCCAAGCTTTAGGCAAGACTTCGCCGTTCTGGAGCTTGAAATCTCCCAGATCATGTTTCTTGATATCGGCCATGGCTATCTCCGGAGACGTACGTCGGATCAATTGATTAGGATGTATCTTGAAATAGTAGATTAGGGATGCACTGTGGTCGAGAACACTCCCGACGCAATGGATGAGATGGACTGGGCTGTCCTTTGACGGCAACGCGTCTGTCTTAGTCATGTAATCTTATCATGTGCCATCGAGACGCACCCGGTTGTAAGCGGAAACCAACGGTTAGCTTCCCCCAATCAACTACCCCTCACGCTCTTATCAAAGATGATGTCAAACATTTCGCTGTCATTCATCAAGATAAGCTGGAGCTATTTGACTGAAGTCCTCCAAACGGCAGATTGCCATGCCGTGGATGCACAGCTCCGGGCCCGGCAGTCATGGCTGACTCGTGGTCCCGAACACCATCAGAAACCAACATCAAAAAGGCATAGGTACATACTAAGGCAGCATGGGCTACAGATTGGCCAGCAAAAGCATCTTTTTTTCAGGTTATGCGATCTACCTATCAACCTTCAATAATTTTGTGCCTGCGATCACTGCCGATGGCTCTCGATTTACTTGTCGAGGGGCTGTAGGGCGGATGTCAGTCAGTACCCAATTATCTAGGCGAAACGACAGATGCGTGCACTCACAATATCAACTCCGACGATACCGTTAGCACCAGACTGGTCGCTACACACGATCTGGATGTTGCTGTTCATTCTGCAATCTGCGCGGCCGGCGTCGACTTCCTTCTGTACGCTGGAAGGAAGACCCGTCTTGACAACGTCGCCCGACTGAAGGTTGGGCGAGTTTGCATCCTCACCGCCGCTCGCCTGATTGCCCTTGCCGTTCTTAGAGGCCTTAGCCTTCGCCTTCGTGGACGTTGCCGCTCCTGTGCCGCTGTCCGCTGCTTTGGAAGCAGCTTTCGCACCGCCTTTCTTGGCAGCAGCAGCAGCAGCCTCGTCGAATTGCTTCACCACCAAGTCAGCCCTCTGAAATTGTCTCGGTCACAAACGTCACTGGTATTGGGAAGTTTCCGCTTACAACTATCCCAGTAGCGCCGGAAGCATCACTACAGACACAGCTCAGATTGCTGTTGAGCTTGCAAGTAGCTTTTCCAGAGTCAACGGCTTTCTGGGTATCCGGGGGTAGACCAGCCGTAATGGAGTCTCCCTGCTTCAGACCGTTGGGCGTCTGCCTCTGCTGAGGAACTGCTGTGCAGATCACTGCCAGGTGGGCTAGGACGAAAAAAGCGCTGCTCTTGGTGAAGTGCATAGCGAATGAGATTAGGTTGGAAATGAACGGACAGGCCGAGATGAATTGGAATCTGAAGTCAGGAGTGAAATAGCAAGGTGAGAAAGGCGAGTTGTAACTTCTTCGGTGCGGTATCTCATGATGTCTTCTTATATATTTCAGAGGTCGATCATCTGTGTGCAACCAAAATACGAATACTATCCGCAAGCAAGACTCAAACAAGGGGCGAGTCCGTTGTCCTTGGTGACAGTTGTTTCAATAAGATCCGCAAGCCAGACATGCCAACAGCCAACGGCAGCAGGATCTACTACACTGATTCGACTGCGCTAACAATTCCACGCACATACACGACGTTTTCATAATAGGCTCACTAAGTTCCAGGTCATAGTAGGGTGCGGGAGCCCCCTACAAGAAGGTTTCACAAGCAGGCGTATTAAGCGCCTTCTTTAGTACCTAAGCGTCAGGCTTTCGCTGTCATTTTCGCTGCCACTCGTGGAATCAGAACGTCCTACGAGTCGGCAAAATACTCATCCGCTAGTAGGAGCTTTTAAAGATGTCAGGTAGGGCCAGTAGACGTTTCGCAAGGCTTCGTGCACGGGAACTCCTGGTTTCGATAACGCTCAAACCTACCTGTCCTGCAGGGGAGCTGTTGGGGGCCAATCAAACGCAGCACTTGAGTACATATGTCAGAATCCTTTTTTTAACGCTTATATCGGTGTCATAGGGGGAAATTCAGGAGGACGCAGTGTCGCAGGCGGCTGACTCGTCTCCAGTCCATTCAAGACGCACGGCACAGGGGATGCCCTGATTACATCAATCTGACAGCTCTTCCCGTATGAGCAAGGTTCAGGATCAAGCTTAAGTTTGGGACTCGAGCGGAAAAAGTCTTTAAGATCTACTAGGTAGCCTCATGAATTCAATGCCCTGTCACAGTTTTGACACGAGTTTTAGTCTTCAGTATGCACTCTGTGACGACTAGTCGTCGCTATTTGCTAACGTGATTGGGAAGTTGTATGCGACTCCGTTCTTGACACAACTGATGATAGCGCAGTTGAACACTATGTATTTCGACTCCATAAGCAGCCGTGGCGAGCATAAACAAGGGTTTCCGGTCTCTGGAAAGTGGAAGAATTCTCAACACTCTACAACTCAGCGGTGGTGGGCTAAAGCCATACCCTTTTATCGTTTGGGGACCTTGTGGTAAAATCAATCATGATCACTTGAGCATAATCGCTCCTATCCTACTGTTATTTACGCTTTCATCCCAAGGACTCAATTTTGTTGTGGGGGGAACATGCGGGGAATACCAAATACAAAATGACGGCTCTCTCATAGTAAATTGAAGCCTAGCGAATAGAATCGCCTCAATGCCCCCGTCCTGAGGGATGATGATGACTGGTCTTCGATTCGCAGCAGCCTTGAAAGTGCATCATTCGCTCTCAACTCAGCCCCGTGGGTTGGAGATTTGTGGCTGAGATTCGAGGTCACATAAGTTCTACCTGTCAGGCGAGCTGCTTACACGCCATGAAGACACGCCATCAAGGAGGTCCGTGCACCGAAGGGATTCCCGTCGCGAAATCAAGTTTATCCTAGGGCAGCAGAGACGGAGATCATCGCCAGGTCCAGACCGGCCATTGGTTGGTTGCTCGTCATCAAGGTCACATTCATCCAGGGGTAGCAGACCCTGAAGGTGAGCGGGCGCCACTGCGCGCTGTTCGCCTTCCGATACCTTGGGTTTTCCTCTTGTTTACCTCATCGTCCAGCCCGGCTTTTCTGCCTCGTTGTCGACGTGTGCTGACTATCGTCGCCTGTTTCTCCCCAGAACATGACAACCTCTAAACCACGAGTTTGACGTAACCATCATCTGCCTTTGATGACACATATCGCGCACCCTCAACAGTCGTCAAACCTAAGCACTCGCTCACATCACACATAATCCCTCCTGTGATGGCCGACGAAGAACAAGCAGTCCAGCGCCCGGCGCAAATGTACCAGACTCCCGACTGGGAGACACCCACCAGCAAGCGACGCTCCCTGTTCGAGCGCTTCGTTCCTGCAGCAGCGACCCGCCATCATGACTCTACTGCCAACGATGGCTTCGCCAAGGAAGCGCATCACTCAAGTCAGTCGCCAGATGCGCCGACTGCCGCCACCGCTGGCGCAGCCGGCACGGCCACAGCCATGCCCACAACCCATGCCTCCTTAGGAGCCCGCTTCGACGCCCTTCTGCCCCCTCACAAAACCTACTTCGGCCTCTCCCGGAGGCGTTTTCTCCTCTTCGTCGTACTTCCCGTGGCCGTCCTCCTTCTTCTCATCCTGCCTCTCGCGCTAGGCTTAGGTCTCTCTAAGCGCGGCAGCAAGGAGGATCTGCCTCTACCGAACAATCAAGACGTCCATACTGGCGATTTGACCTTCTACGACGTCGGGCTTGGGGCTTGCGGTCAGACTCACAGCGACGACGACATGATCGTGTCCGTCTCTCACTATCTGTGGGACGAGGTACAGGAGGGCGGCAACCCGAACAGCAACTCGCTCTGCGGGAAGAAGATCCGCGTCAGGCGCGACGACGAGGGCTCGGTGGATGTGACGGTTGTGGATCGGTGCACTGGGTGTGAGCCTGCGGATCTGGACTTGAGTCCTGCTGCGTTTGAGCGACTGGCGGACAAGGACGAGGGCAGGGTTACTGGTACGTGGAGCTGGTTGGATTGAGGAGCCGGTGAAGGTGAGTACAGCCTTATTCCGTGGCTCATCCCGCGGGACGGGATACTGGCAGCCATTTTGGACCTTGTCAGGACATATTCAATGAGAGACCGAATGTCTTTTCTTTTCCATTTGTAGTTATTTCGATACCCTTTTCCCTTTTGTCATGGATACCACTGCTATTAGGTAACGAAAGATGCGAATACGACCGTTTTGCTTCAAGTTTTATCGCCAGAAGATTGCGAATGAAGAAACGGTTGATTGGACTGAAGTACATCTAAATGTCTGTGACTTTGCGTTGAATATCCATCTACATTTCTCAATCTCTCGCAACACGTGTCCAATGTGATCAAAGGTCATCGTTCTGCATAAGTCGTGGTCGCAGCCTGCTGCAAATATGTATGTAGAGTGAGATACTAGGTAGCTAAGGTATCAGCAGCGTACATCTCAGCATGCAAGGCTGCCTGATGCTCCATAGGAGTGAGGGGCTGGACCAACATCGAACCTATTAACAGAGATAATCCCTCTTCTCGGCGCCTCTTCACTTTTTCAGCTAATTGTCGCAATTGGAAAAGCACACTTCAGACAGTCACGTCGGCATTCTCCCATTGTCCCTGCCACATCCCATCACAGCAATTGCTGGGCATTCACAACATGGATCACATACCTCGTCCTACCGATGCCCAATCTCCGATGGAATTTCCCTACTTTCGGCCAGCGCGTTGGGACCATGGAACTGACGATCAGGCTCGCCGGCTTTGGGTCTCTTATACAGAAACTCAAGGATGGTTTCTCGGGGGGCTATCACAGAGAAATTCACTCGAGGGAGTTCTTAAAGGACGCAAACTCAACGATCTGGCGGTCTTCGTTCAGTCATGGTTGTACTTTGGTATGTTGGCTTTGTTCCTAGGCTGCGAGGACGAGACCCTATTCATCCGAACGAACGACGACGGCCAAGAAGTGTTGGACACAAGCCGTCTGCCGCAACTCGCCCGGGACTGGACAGACAGCATGGTTGAGAAGTTTTCTCGATGCGACCGCAGTCTCTGGGTGAATGAGGTTACCACGAGAAACACTATTTTGCGTCGGGCCTTCGCGCCACCAACACAAAGTGGCATTGAAGACATCACGGCACGTCACTGGGCGGGCCCAGAAAGACTGCTCTTGGACCGCATAGGCCTTTCCGTGTTGCTTCTCCAGTCAGTTCTGCGGCAGGCATTGTTACATGCCCACGAGAGACTTGGAGGAGACATGGACCTTCTCAGTCCGGTACAAGGCGTCGGGGATAACGGGACTCTGTACGATCGTCTCCTCAGCCGGGGTTGGTGTCCGCAAGAATATAGCCGTCTGATGGACCGCACGAATTACGAGGGGCTTTGTTTTGCCACCATGATTCAAAGACATCCAGACAATCCCGAATTACACGGCAAATGCAGCGAGAAGCAATGCGTGGCGTATCAGATTCAACCAGGCCAGTACAAGCCTAAGCATACCGACACGTGCCGAAAAGAATCCAGTTGCAAAGGTTTAGGCCTCTCTACAGGCACTGCCGAGAGCATTCTCAGAGAAACGAACACGTTTCCCATTCTCAGAATATGGGTCGATACAACGAATTCAATTCCGAAGAAGCGAGTCATAGAGGCTGCTCCATTCGAGCCCGGGATTGACTACGTTGCTCTGTCGCATGTTTGGAGCGATGGACTCGGGGATGAAAAAGGAAACGAGATTCTTAGCTGTCAATACGACCGACTGACACTTACCGTATGCGATGCTTTGGCCGGATTTCATACCACGGCGCCCATCACCGATGAAGGCTACTGGTCTCCTTATTTCTGGCTCGACACGATTTGCGTGCCCCATCAACACGAGACCCGCCGACTCGCCTGCGCTAGAATGTCGTCTTCGTACCAGCTGGCACGCATAGTATTGGTTTTGGACGCAGAGCTGCAGAGCTGGCGCTACAAGCGAGGGAGTGACGAGGAAGCATTACTACGGATACAAACATCAGGTTGGATGACACGCGTGTGGACCCTGTCCGAGGGCGTGCTAGCCAGAGGACTCTACTTCGAATTCGCCGATTACTACTTCGACATGCCCCGTCTTGAAAGTAGGGTACATCAGAGGCAGAAATTGGGGGATTTCACAGAAATGCTTATGAAGCTCTGCGGTACTATACGGCAGATGAAATTCATCAAACTGTATCCCCGATTCGACCGCCAACTCATCGAGGCTTTCAACGCGAACAAGTCGAGACAGACTAGTCATCACGGCGATGAGATCATATCCATTGCGGTACTGCTGGAGATGGAAGGAATAGAGAAGCTCTACGACCAGCCGACTTGGAGACAGAAGATGATCCAGTTCCTCCAGATGCTTCCCGGCGTGCCGCCATCCTTTGCGTTCGCTAGCGGCCCGAAGCTCATGGGCGAGGAAGGTTTCCGCTGGGCTCCGGCGTCCGTAAACTTTGACGGGGCGTGGTTCCGGATTCACCCAGAAAAGCAGCAACTCGGGAGAATCGACCGACAAAATGGCGGTCTCTTATTCGAGTCGCCAGGCATCCTTCTTTACGGAGATTGGAGCCAGATCTGCCGTCCCAGCCAAGGCTACGGCTATTCTGTCAAGGCGTTGTATCAAGAGAAACCTGGACAGTATAAATCCCGTCCGGAAGAAGAATGGTGGCTCATCACAACAGCAGACGAGTGGCATTTAGGTGACGCGAATGACTTGCAGCAGATGGACGAGATGACTACAGAGATGGGAAGAACACAGCTAGCCGTTATCATCGATGCGTTTGACTATTCGCAACAGTGGGACGGGATCGAACTAGCTCATGCCCATGGGATCCTCGTCTCACACGTAGAGATGGTGAAGGACGAACAGGACGACCGCCGGGTGATCAACTGCAGATACGAGTGCTGTGTTTCCATGAGACTGTTCTTGCGGGACTCAGGCCCAATGGATGAAGAGGGCTATTATAAACTCGAAGGTCAAAGCTCTGGGCCCATTTTCGTGGACGAGAGCGTGGCACACGGGTCGTTCAAACGGACTTATGAACGCCAGAATTGGAGGCTCTTGTGAGTTAACAACTGATACGAAATTTGACCGTGCCATATTCACCGGAGTTCAATTTCTCTTTCCTTCATGGTTTCGGTGCTTGTAACCTGAGGTATCTATGGTAGACTGGACGGCCACGCCAGGACTGTATCAGAAAATTAATCCGGGCTAGAGCCTCCCCATGATTGCC
Organism: Colletotrichum tropicicola; assembly: GCA_025962755.1. NCBI lineage: Eukaryota > Fungi > Ascomycota > Sordariomycetes > Glomerellales > Glomerellaceae > Colletotrichum > Colletotrichum tropicicola. The sequence continues at coordinate 28,189 of JAOWMA010000019.1, forward strand.
TGCTCGGTGTTCTATGCAGCCACATCTCCATTTTACCAAGATGAAGGCGAGAATCGCAAGCCAAGACCAGTGTTCTCTCACGTGAAGTGGCACCCTTGACAGCTGCAAGTATCACAATGAGTGACCTGAGATGAAATGTCCCAGTTGCCACAGGGAAATGCCCCTCTCCCCGGAAAATAACGGCTATCCACCACTCCATGGGAAAATGAGGACGCACAGCCGAGGATTCACGTATGCGTGGTTAGAATTGTCCACTTTTCGGACAGATTGCGAAGAGTGGAGGGTTCCCACATGGGCGGCTCCGGACGTGACGCGTCGTTATCTACGCTTCCCCATACCCCGGATGACAGTTGTTCCAGGACCAGACACCCAGAGACCAACTTCACCCACTTGAAGACGAATTGCACTTTTTTTGGTGAAGAGATATGAGACGAACTACCATTCTGCACGATTCATGAATTGCACAGCTGATGTGTGACCCAAGAGGAAGGTTCAGGCGAAAATCACGACCCAAATCGCATCTAATAAGCCTTACCAAGAAACACTCGCAGGGTTCCTACCAACTCTCAAACAGAAATTCCGAATCATATTTTTTTTCAAACAGACGCCGATCGCGCCGTTTTTCGCCATTCTTGCCTCTCGGCTTGACCAAGAGAAACACTCACAGCCAAACGGGGCCAAAGTCCCAAGAAGTCCCAAGACCGCCAAGATGAGGGTTCCGCATATGTTTGACTTGGAAGTGGAGGGACAAGATATCGTGGACATGAGGGCCCCCGCCGGCAGCCAACTAGAGAATTAAGCTTAAAACTTGGCCAACGTCATCACCCATGTCGCCGAGAAACAAAAGGGGTTCTCAACTCTCAAAATTCTCTTCAGCTTACTGCATAGTTATTTACCGCGCCAACGTTCGGCCTTGCTTCGCCCAGCCCTCGGGTTACCCTCTTTGGTATCCCGCGCAACGGGAGGATGCCGAAGCCGCCGTTGGCTCGTCGGACTCGGCGTTGGTTGCTGCTATCCACATCAAGCCGGAATCTCGTCATTAACTGGTGACTGGCAAGCTTTCTCGGATCGGTCACTCGCGGCCTTGTTTGGCTCGCCTCGATGGACCGCCGCCCTTTGGCTTGGTTGTGATTCTTGGGACGCATGGGGGCTGCATGGTTTTCCTCTGATCGTCATCCTTTCGTGAGACGCGCTTTTGGGCGGAAACAAGGGGCGTCGGCGTCTCGCATATGGTCTCTTGAAGTCCATTGGAGGGCATACCTCGGGCGTTTCTCACGGCTGACTAGAGTTTGTACCAACACCGCCAACCCCCAAGACATGATTCTGGAGACGGGTGTGGATATCGTTGGTGCACCCCCGAGCCTCAAAGACCCCATTTTGCCCGGAACTACATGTACTCTGCTGTGAGCATTCCAAAATGACCTCAGCCAAGTCATCCTTCACCGGATACTGTCTCATTGGGCCCCACGATGTCGGTAAAAGACAAGCCCCGAGGTGACAAGTGAGCGAGTACAAGACGCGCATCATCCCCAGGGCCACGTTTTCTCCAAGATCTCCCAGGCCTAGCGGGATCATCCTTTCCATCACACAACTCTTTACCCATTCTCGGGGCGTGTGCTCTCAAAACATGGCCGAAAAGCAAGAGAAGCAAGAGCGCTCCGGCGACAGCGGGAGCCCGACCCCCTCCTCCGTCGACAGCAGCCGCGTCGTCAACGAGAAGCCCAGCTCCCCCTCGGGCTTCTGGGGCTGGTGCGCGAAGCTTGGTGATCTTCCCGAATGGAAAGTTCGCGGACAGCTTCTCCAGGGGAAAACTCTGAATTACAGCATCGGTTTCATCGCTAGGTAAATATGTTTTGACTGCACATTTTTCGCTGAATCAACATGTTTTTGACCACGAACAGCTGCGGATTTCTTATGTTTGGCTACGATCAAGGAGTCCTAAGTTCTCTGCTCACTCTCGACGATTTCCAGCGGAGTCTGGTTCTCATGACGCCCCTGGAAGAGTCCAACCCGCTTTGCTGGCTCGATTACCCGGAAAACACTCAACGCGACTACAGCCAGTGCACCGGAGACCCGAACACTCAGGCAGCCGCTGTGGCTGTATACCAGATCGGATGTTTCCTTGGTGCTGTTCTGATTCTGTTCTATGGAGAGACATGGGGTCGCAAGTCGTCCACTTTCTGGGGCAGCGCAATCATGATTCTCGGAACCATTATGCAAGCATCTGCCCATGAGTACGGTCTCTTTTCCGCTGGTCGCATCGTCGGTGGTGTCGGCAACGGCATGGTTACCTCAAGTAAGCTACCTCGGATTTCCGTCTCACGTCGCTTGCTGACCCATGTGAAGCTATCCCCACATGGCAATCCGAGTGCGCACGGCCTCACCAGCGAGGATTTCTCATCACCCTGTCCGGAGCTCTCATCAGTTGTGGTATCGCAATTGCGTACTGGATTGATTATGGATTCTATTTCCTGGAGGGTTCGATTCGCTGGCGGTTCCCTGTGTCGTTCCAGTCTTTCTTCACCATTATCGTCATGATCGGTCTTCTCTACCTCCCCGACTCACCCCGATGGCTGGCCATGAAAGGCCGCGTCGACGAGGCCCGCGACGTCACCGCCCGTCTCCTCGGTAAACCAATCGATCACGAAGACGTCATAATCGAGGTCAAGGCAATCCAGGATGCGCTCGAGGTCCAGAGCCAGGGCGGTGGCTTCAAGTTCAAGGAGCTCCTCACCAACGGCCCGTCGCAGAACTTCAGACGCACTCTCCTGGGTGTCGCCGCCCAGTTCTTCCAACAGATTTGCGGTATCAACCTCATTACATACTACGCCGGATTCTTGTTTGAGAACTCTCTCGGTTTCGGCCCTGAGCTCTCGCGGCTTCTCGCGGCCGCGAACGGCACGGAGTACTTCCTGGCTTCGCTGGTTGCACTGCCCCTCATTGAGAGAACTGGTCGCCGCAAGCTCATGCTCTTCGGTGCCTTCGGCATGATGGCTTCCATGGCGATTCTAGCTGGTACTGTTTCCACTGGTACGGTCAACGAGAACGGAGCCCCTAACCTGGAGACCCGATACGGAGTTACCGCCACCGTTTTCCTCTTCGTCTTCAACTCCTTCTTCGCCATCGGTGAGTTACATTTCTAAACGCCCTGCACACTCTGATTTCCCAGAACTAACATCGTACAGGCTGGCTCGGCATGACCTGGCTCTATCCCGCCGAGATCACCAACCTCCGCATCCGCATTCAGGCCAACGCCCTCTCCACCTGCTCCAACTGGCTTTCCAACTTCTTGATCGTCATGATCACGCCCCCTGCTTTCGCCAACCTCGGATACAAGACGTACGTCATGTTCGCCGTCTTCAACGCGGCCATCATCCCCTGCGTCTGGCTGTGGTTCCCCGAGCCCAAGGGACGAAGCCTGGAGGAGTTGGACATCATCTTTGCCAGCGCCCACATGGACGGCGTCAACCCGGTAAAGCGCGCAAAGGAGATGCGACACATTGAGGGGACCGAGCTCGAGGGCGAGCTCGACAAGTACTTTGGGTCCAGCGAGCAGATTGAGGACGCCCGTCCGATGACCCGCCCGATGACCTCGCACAGTCGACAGACTGGGCACTGAGTGTGGCATTCGTGCAGTAGGCACATGTAGTGCGCGAGCACTGATTGATACCAAATCTTCTGATGCATGCATAGCATCTAGAATAGTCTTTTCATGTCTCAAATGGAATCTAGATCCATATCCAACATCTGCTTAGCGCGATTGACAGAAGATGATTGATGACGGACGTGACTGAACAGCCGCCCCGCGTTGAGTCGCAGCGGCAGACGCTGTTGTATCAACGTCAACGCCGGGTCGTGGGAGGGACAAGCAGAGTACGCATGAAAGCATCGAGTCACGTCCAACAAGCTTGTTTAGGTGGGCGATGTTGTGCTAGTCCAAAGGAGGTTCTGGACTTTCATTACTATAACTATGTTACACATTTCCGACCGAGCGGCAGCCCTCTTCTTTGTCTCCCTTCAGGGGTGTGGGTATATATCATCCACGTCAAATTACTTTTAAACCCAGAATCATGCGAACCATTGGCTGACACGCTCACGGAAGTTGGTCGGCTTTGGCTTCTCGGGAACATACTCGGACTCGTGAAGACGGCCAGACCACAGGTCGATCTCGTGAGCACGAACAAACTGCTGCGGTTAGCTTCCACAATGTGATTCCGGGGCGTTCGAGGATATGAAACGAACCTTGGTGCGGTGCACGATCTTCCAGCCAATGATGGGCACGATGAAGATGGGGATGCCAATGTACGAGGAGACGAAGCTGGCGGTCGACCAGTTGCCCTTGAGGAACACGGAGAAGCCCGCGACGAGGGTGATGAGACTGGCGCCGATGAAGCCGAACCAAGCCGCATACGGCTGGAGAGGCGCCTTCCACGGCAGGGTATCGCGGCTGACGCCCTGGACCTTCATGGCCTTGTGAAAGCGGATGTAGCAGAAGCAAAGGGTCGCCCATGCGATGAGGCCGGCGACCGTGCTCAGACTAAGCAGCCAGTTGAAGGCATCGGCAGCACCGCCCGAACCGAGACCTAGGCGTCGTGTTAGCTGTGCGTTGCCTATAACGATCAGGGGGGCCGGCGGAAGCCGATAACTTACTCAAGTAGGCCAGGGGGCCGAACAGCCAGGCGGTGATGACGGCAACATACGGAACGCCGTGCCTGTTCGTGCGACCAAAGATCTGAGGCAGCTGTCGGTCGGTAGTCATGGCCACAATCATGCGAGAGCCAACCCAGCAGTAGGAGTTACCAGCCGACCAGGCAGACACGAGAATGCAGGCGTTCACGATGGAGGGCAGAATGTTGATCCCAGCCTGGCGGATGGCAATAACCCAAGGCGAACTGTTGGCATTGCCGGAACCAGAGACCAGACCGGACTGACGCGGGTCGACGATCAGACTGATGAGAAGGGCGCCGAGGACGTAGAATAGACCGATACGCCAGGTCACGCGGCGGGCGGCGTTCGGGATGGCCTTGTGAGGGTTGACGGACTCGGCCGCGCTGATGATGACGGTCTCGACGCCGATGAAGGAGAAGGAGGCGTTGACAAAGGCCGCGAGGAAGCCCAGGAAGTGGCCGGTCGAGCCGCTGATGCCGTTGTACTCGACCCACGCGCCGGGGTTGCGCCAGTAGCGGAACCCGATGGCCTCGTGGTTCGGCCCGCCGCCTGCGGTGATGACGATGGAGGTGAAGACGAGACCGATGAAGCAGAGGACTTTGATGGTGCCGCCGGCGACCTCGGTTTCGCCGTACCATCGCACGCTGACCAGGTTGCAGATGAGGATGAGCACGAGGGAGACGGTGATGACCACGGCGGGCGTGATGTCCGTCCAGTAGCTAACCAGGATCGCAGCCGCTGACGCCTCGGAGGCGATGGCTATGGTGTAGCAGTATCCGTACGAGATGGCCAGGGAGAAACCGACGGCAGGGTCGATGAAGCGGGTGGCCCAGTGAGGGAAGGATCCGGCGGTGGGAATCTACCAGGCGAGTCAGGACACGAAGCGGCGGCGGCCGAGATGAATCCAAACAAACATACCAAAGTGCCCAGCTCTCCGATGCTCTGCATCACGCACCAGAGGACTGCTCCGACGACGATGTAGGCGAGCAGCAGACCGGCGGGGCCGGCCTTGGCGTACGCGGAGCCCGTTCCGATGAACAGGCCGGTTCCGATGCCGCTGCAGAAGCCAATCATGGTGACCTGGTAGTCCCGCAGGCGGCGCTGGGTGCGGCCCTGGCCGCCGACGTTGAGCTGCGGCTCGAGGATGGCGGCCTTGTCGTCATGGTGGTGGTCGTCGGCGCCGGACTTCTCGACGTCGCGGACGGCGTCGTCGTCGGCGGCGGGCCCGATGGACTGGGCGCGCCTGTCGGAGTCGTACGCGGTCATGGCTGGAGTTCTCGATGCCCTCCTTTGGTGAGTGCGGTGCGACGTGCGGACGATCAACAGAGTGGTCAGCGAGACCAAGACGGGAGCCAAGGGGCTAGGATCGGAGTGATCAAATAGTCGACAAGTGACTGCAAGTTTTTTTCTCGTTTCCCCCCCATGGCGAAACCGGAGGGTGTCTGATGGCATCATCGGCCCAGTCGCGGGGCATTCCCAGACCGGTGGGTCGCGGGGGCGAAGGGTCGCGATGAGGGTGAAGATGGCGTGCTCTCACCGAAACTGCCCGGGTCGCGTCTCGGTGTGCTCCGGTCTGAGCCGGGCTTGTTCCGGGCGGCCGTTTAAGGCTCTCCCGGAGCCACGGCGACTTTTACAACTTGCTCGACCAGCTCATCGCATGCGCCGGCATGCCACTTCACTCTTGCAAAGCGTCCTCCGGTCTCGCAGCCGCAGCTCGACGTGACGGACCGATCTGGATTACAGCTACGTAAAAATCTTCTCTCGAGTGGCCGCGCCGGTGGGTCCGGGTGGGTCCGGGGACGGGAGCCCGGGGCCTCGACGGCGGTAGCGCGGCGCCGTCTCCACCAATCGGCGGCGTCCTACTGGTCAGCCAGCCGGCGCAATCTGGAAACCGTGGAGGCGGCGCATGAGTCGTTCATCTGAAAATCTTGAAGAATTGTCTACGCAGTGCGCGCCCTACACTAATACAGAACGAGCCGAGCTTCTCGAAGCAGCACGGCGGATCCGCAAAGGAGCATTTCGCTTGACCCCACGTGCTCCTGCAGAGTCTGGCCAAGCCGGGATCCCAGGGACAAGGGTGCTTGCTCGGCCGGCCAGCGTCGGTTGAGCTTGAGCTGGAAGCAGCTGATGGCTCGTTGACTCCTCTCTGCATGATGTCTGTCACCGGGTGTGGAGGCTCTGATGGACCTCGGTGACGCGAGTCCGGGGCATTCGGAGACCGGAACATGACTACATGCATCCAAGTCAACTCGCCCCTTCGCCTTGCTGTAAGACACACAGAAACCCGAATACCTGATTCAAAGACCCCGAGCCAAACCCCGGTAACCATCGCCTCTCATTCTCGCGGCAATGTAATCTCACACTTGTGTCCGACCGGGCAGATCACGAAATAGTTCTCCATATCCATCATCGAATCCGTCATCCCCGGCGCGAGCCTCAGCCCCCTGCATCTCCGGAACAGCTCGGCGACGGCGAGCCTCAGCTCCATCCGCGCCAGCTCGATGCCGAGGCAGATGCGGGACCCGGCTCCCCAGGGCGAGAAGAGCAGCTTCTGCTGCGGCGTGAGCTGACTCGGGTCCAAGAAGCGCGTCTCGTCGAAGCTACGCGGTCACGAATGTGAGTACCATCTCGAAGCCAGCGGGCCACATCACGACACTCACCGGTATGGATCGGGCCAAGCTTCCGGGTCACGGTGGAGGGTATACGCCTGCGTCTCGACCATCATGCCCCCCGGGACGAAATACCCCCCGAGCGTGGCACCTTTCGGGGGCACAACCCGCTGCAGCTGACCCGGCGCAGCCGCGTACAACCTCAACGTCTCTTCAATGGCGGCGTTGAGCAGCGGGAGCCCCTCGAGGGCCGCGTCGTCGAACCCGGGCTCCAGCGCCGCCACCTCGGCCTCCAACCTCGCCTGCAGCTCCGGCCGCTTCAGCACGGCCCAGACCAGGTATGTCAGGGTGATGGCCGTGGTCTCGGAGCCGGCGAAGATCATGGTCTTGGCGTCCGCCACGACGACTTCTTCCGTCAGCCACTCCTTCTCGCCCGCCTCGGCGGCGTCGAGGACGCCCTTGAAGAGGTTCGTCCGGCTGGCGGCGTCTTTGTTGCGTAGGATGGCCACGGCGCGCTGGCCGTAGATGTGAAGAACGGTCTGCGCGTTCGGGGCCTTGGGCGGCTGGAGGCGCTGGGGGAGGCGGGATTGGATGTGATGCAGCCAGGGGAGCTCGTAGCGGAGGGTGTTTTGGATGGAGGTCAGTTTGAGGGCTTTGACGTAGTCGTTCTCCTGCCTCGAGTGTGTCAGTTCATGATGTTCCCGGCTTCATGGCCAATGCAAGACACAACGCACCTCGCCGCTTTCCAACATCCCAAACGACTCCCCAAACGCCAGGTTCGAAATTACGTCCGTCGCCATCATCGTCCACCACCGCATCACGTCGCAGCTACCGCCGCCCCCGGCCTCGTCGCGGATCCGCCCCACGGCGAGCTCGACCTTCTCCTTGACGGTGCCCTCCCAGTCCCTGCGGAGCGACTGCTTCGTGAATACGCGCGAGAGCAGCCGCCGCCGCTGGGCGTGCCGCTTGGGGTCCGACATGGCGAAGACGCCGGGTTCGCCGCCGTCCGGGCGGGTGGACCGCTCGTACCACGGCGACTTGAGGAAGTGGCCGCCGACGCGGTGGATGGTGGCGACGCCGTCCGGGTCGGCGACGGCGACCTCGGTCGGGGAGATGCGGACCACGGGGCCGTAGCGGGCGTGCAGGGCGTGGACGAAGTACATGCGCCGGCCCGCGAGGACGTGGTACTTGAGGGGGTAGTGGGTGATGAGGGTGTAGAAGGGGCCCGGGATGTGGCGGAGGGGGGAGGTTGTTGCTTTGTGGATGAGCTGGGCACGTTGTTAGGAGTTTGGAATGGTGATCGTGATGGTGGGACTTACGTAGAGGGTGAGGATTGTGAGGAGGGATATGGCCGTGTAGGCGGTTACGGATGGAGCTGGGAGGAACATGTTGGACATGGCTGTAGTCGTGGTGATGGCGGTTATTGGCAGGTGAGGGATAGTGACTTCGTGCGTCCAGATGTCAAGTTAGACGTTGCAATAAGAGCTGGATGCAAGGGTAGGAGAACAGCAACGGGGAGTCGAAGTTTTATGTGCCGGTAAGTCGTCGTCATAGGGTTTCGGTCAACGTTCAACAACGCGGCTTGTTCGCTTGGAGTTTCCACGGAGTTGTGGCCTCAGAGTCCGGCACTCCGCCCGGTGGGAAACATTTCCTTCTTTAGTCGGCGGTCCGATCTTCTGTGACCTTCGTCTGTAGACGAGCAGCCAGCGGCTTTTCTGGGTTTTCCGGCCCCCGTCCGTCTGATAATAAGCTTCGGTTCTCTCTGCCCCATAAAGACGTGCCACACGGGCAACGACTCAAGTGCATAGCGTAGGAGCATGGTAGGGCCCACCGGTTCAAAAGCATAGCGTAGGAGGAGTGAGCAGGGATGATGAGGAGAGTCAATGACGGTAGTGAAGTATGCAATTCGTCGGCGTGTATCAGTCATTGGACGATGACCCCGCATGTCATGGATTTTGGTTGTGGGTTCTGGACGGAGAGTTTGCGCTCATGCGGTGACGAAGGTTGTGAATCTCGGTAGTGATTAAGCATGGGTTTTGTAAAGCATGTCGTGAAGTATGCGAGAGAAGTCAGAGTAAATGTGTGGTTTTAGCGGGCATCATCTATCATCTTTAGCCATGTCTGCCTGCTTTGGTCACTGGCTCAACAAGAGCTCGGAGCCCGCCATTTGGACAAGTTGATCAGAGACAAAGCCTACATTCGAACCCATATGGATAGTCGCGTATTCAATTCGAAATAAAGGAGTGAATTTCATTTGAATTATAAGGTTATATGTAACTGCCGTCTATGGTCTATGTCGTGAAGCGTTTACTGTGTAGAACGAGTGACTCAGGGGCCGTGCATATCCACCGACGTGTAATAGCCTACGCTAATGGCCATTCGTGACACCCTCCTCGAGATCCCGCTCAATCACCTCCGGCTCGGTGTCGCCCTCGCTGAGGGGCGTGTACTCGGACACGGTCGAGGAAAAGTGGCCCGCCTTGGCCACGCTGCGGCAGTGAGAGCAGTCGCAGGTCCTCCTCACGAGCAGGTGGCCGATCTGAGGAAGGGCAACGTAGGTGTGGATGCCGCTATCAGAGCCAGCGTTAGTCACTTGCTTCAAGCACAGCTATGTGTCTTTTGACTTACAAGTCGAGCATCATGAAGACGGTGCCGTAGGTGCCCAGGACGACCTGGCCCCGGTCCCAGGGGTCTCTTATGGTGGCCCAGCTGACGATGAGGAAGATGAAGTCGAGGATGGCGATGAATACGTCGGCGAAGAAGACGTTGGACCCGGAGAGTGCCTGGACGGGGGAGCCGAGGGCGGCGACGACGTCGCGGCGGAGGATGAAGAGGGCGAGGACGGCGGAGGCGGCGAGGGGCAGGATGCCGAGGGCCGGGAAGGGGCGTTGGGAGATGATGCCGTGGATTAGGAGGAGGATGAAGGCCGCCGGGAAGGTGGTGAGGGTGATTTTGCGCAGGACGACGTCGGTGGGCGAGGCCATGTTGAGGATGTTGAGGATGTTTTTGGTGTATGTGTGTATTTGTGTTGGCGTTCTTGGTGGATGTGATGATACGAGATGCCAGACTAGAGAAGTGAATGGGATTCGTGGTCTTATGTAGGTATCAACCTGAATGTTCCTACATGACGCCTGAGGATGCCCGGATCCTAGTGCTCGACGACGGTCCGCCCGTGATCTGCGTCGAAGGGGCACAGCAAACTACAGCCTCCGAATCCAGCGAGGTCGCAGACACAAGGAATCGTTCTAGTCTCAGTTTCGTTCCCCCGAAGAATCCTAAATTTGGGAGTACCTTAGAGTGCGAGACGCGTCCTCGGCTCCTTGCGTGGCAGATCGGGATCCTTCTCCAGGCAGCCGGGGGCCGGAGCCAATGGAAACCCGGGACGGCGCCGGAGAAGCGGGGCGAGTGGAGCCAGTGTGCCGGCGGCAGAGTGGCTGCGGCGGGCTTGGTTAGGCAGAACGCATGTGCTGGTGCTGCGCTTGTCCGTTTTGGGACGGGGACTTTGCACGGGATTGGTGCGAGGTGGGGCGTTGCGAGGTACGTACTCAGCCCTGTGTCGCCATAGCCACGCTGCGCAACTGTTCTCGTCGGTTTGTCGATCGCTCCAGGCATTCACCTGACTTTGGATAGGCACTTCTTCTTCAGTGGGGGAAGCCCTTCAAGATGGTTATTGAACTGTTTGCATTTCTTGGAGATCTTATGTGCCACTGAAACGTAGTAGCACGCTGTATTCTGGCGGGCCGCTCCTAAAACAGTCAGTACAACCAGCGCTGGGCCAGCGACTGTTTGCATTAGAGCTGAGCCACTTTGGCGTCCACTTCTTTCTCTTCCTTCGACTTGGTGTTATTGTGGCTGGAATTTGCGGCTTGATGGCGAATTGGCCGTCGTTTTCGGGCAGGCAGAATTGGCCTCGAACGGTGTCTGTCGTGAATGGGTACAGAGCCTCCTCGGACCAATTGAAGATGCAATATATTATCAGAACTCTCGAATACGCCCGTTGATGGAACATCATGTCATATGAACTCCCAATAATTGCACTTCTCCCCAGGTGACAGCGCTTACAGAAATAGCCATTGTCACGGCTGCAGTGGCAATTGCCCAACGGCATCATATTTCCAAGTGCCTCGGATTTTGTGCCAAGTCATCCGGCCCGTCAATATCCTACACGATGTGCCATGCGCTGGACATCTTGAAAAAAAGGCAATGAAGGGATGCTTTGGGTCATGTCCTCCATCTGGAACGCAGCAATCTGGAACCAGTTTCTCCCAGTGTATCCAAGAGCGGTGGGTGAACGAGCGCCGACTTTCAGCTGAGGCTGAGAGACGACGCCCTTTTAGAATGCCTTTGTCCACCTATACAATGTCGTCGATAAAACCCAGACTCTTGATTGGCGAATGGAACGTGACGGAAATCTTGAGCATCTATCGGCGAGCATCGAGAGAGTCGGAGACGAAGGCTATGTGTTGGGACATCGACAGTTCGGCTCCGAGGCTTTATTGTCAATGACATGTAGCTAGATGGATGCTGCAGCACTTCTTGAAGCTTGAAAACTCGCGGGTGTTGGATGCCGATCAAGACGTCTGGATACTCTGTGGGATGTCTTCAAGCGTATTTCTGAAGTCCTAAAGTTTAAAAAACGGCGCCTCAAACGAAAAGCTAGATGCAGCCACCGCACGCAGCAACGTCGCGACATGCTAACTCATAGCGGCCGGTTAAAAGCCATCGGCATCTAACTACATGTTTGCCATCCGGCTTCAAGGCTTCCTCTCCACCTCACACTGGTCACAAGTGCCGGGAGTCAATCAAGAAATGCCTGGTATTAAACCTGCAGCTACCCTGCACCTTTCAACCTCTGTTCCCAATTTTAGTCCTGCAATCTGATACTGAGATGTTTTTCACTCGCACTACTAGCGACATGGAACGCCCGACGCTTCTTCTTCTCATCCTCGCGTATGCAAAGCTGGTCGTTGCAGCCAGCAGTTGGATCGAACCGCCCGCCAGTGGAGGTTCGGGAGACTTCTCCGACAACTCCGTCTACGAGACTGGCAAGTCAGTCAATCTCAAGTGGAGAACGGACGTGGACAGGATCGACATCCTTCTTTGGTCCAAAAATAAGGACCGAAAGGGAAACCAGGTTTACGTCAAGCTCACGAGTGAGTCTTTCTCGTTGGTGTCTTTCGCAATCCGGCCAGAAGCACAGCATGTACAACGTTGCTAACATCTGGACCCTTCTCCTTATTCTCACAGCGAACCAGCCCGGCTCAAGCTTCACATGGACACCTAGTCTCGGAGACTTCCCGGCCGAAGTCCTGTCGCCGCCAGTTTTCTACATGAATATGTATGTATCGGGAAAAACTGATGCGCTTGCCTCCTCTCAAAACTTCAACATCACCAAAGCGGCCGCCGCCCAGACCCCGACGCGGTCGGCCACATCGACGCTTACAACAACGTCATCGACGTCGAGGACGACAACATCGACGCTGAAGACCACAACATCGACGCCGACGTGGGGACAACAGTCGCCAATGGAGGAACTGCCAACGGGCGCGACGGCCAGCGCAGAATCCTCGTCATCGCCTTCCGCGTCGATCGACGCCGCGGCACAGACAGCCGCGGGGGGGCTTGGGGCGGGTGCCGTCGCGGGCGTGGTGATCGGGGCGGCGCTGGGCACGATACTGGTCGTGGGCCTCGTGGGAACCTTTTTGTGGAAACGGCGCGCTCGGAAGAAGAACGCCGGGGAGGTAGTCGTGGCAGACCCCGATGCTCTACCGCACGAGCCGCCGCCGTATGATTGTGGGAATACCATGAAATCAGAGTTGCCCGCCGGCTCCCACAGCCAGGCCACAGTGCTGCCTTTCGAGTCCAGTAATGAACGGCACTAAGACTTGCGGGATGGATGGCTCAAGTTCTGGAAAGATTAAGAAGAAGAGTATCTCAATGGGTTTAAGAGAAGGGATTATGAATCAAAACTGGATCGAGGTTGGATTTTATTAGACTCACGACTTCATTAGTTACAATATCATCAATGGTAATTCAAAGTCTTCACGTTTGGATAGTCTGGAGTTTGAATCAATAAAAGGTCAATGAGAAGGCTCATATCATCGCTCGTTAACGCCTGAACCCCATTACTGCGCAAACCAAAAAACAAACAAAGACTGAAACAAACCTTTCTACTTACGCGGATTTAGCCCTATAGAAATTCGTCTGTTGAGCAGATATCGGGCCCCAGCTGAAGCTCTCATCGAGGGCGTAGCCGAAATGCTCAGACTCGGCGTCGACGGCGTCCAGGTTGCGACCTAACCAGGCACAGTCCCAAAAGGTGATCAGCGCCCACAGCTTTATGAACGAATGTACGTACCCAAAGAGGATCTGAAAGCCGACCAGAGACAAATCTTCTGGGTGCCGCAGGTAGTGAGGCAGGATCTTGATGACCTTGGTGAACATCATCCAACCCACCAGCTGACACGTCTCGGTCGCCAAGAGGCCGTCGTAGCGCCACGAGTGGCCGTACGAATAGAGCAGCGCCGCGTCCCAGAACAGGGCAAAGTTGACCATGCCGGCCTGGTAGACGGCGGCGTACGAGTAGGGCATCTTTCTCGAGGTCAGCGTGTGGTTGTTCCAGATCATGCAGGGGTTGCTGCGGAAGGTCGTCCGCGCCCAGCGGATGAGCTGGCCGCGGAACTTGGCGACGGACTCGTCGCCGATGGTCGTCTCGATGACGCAGTCCCTCGTCTCCTGGTACTTGATGCCCCAGCCGTGCTTGTAGGCCTCGCGGGTGAGAAAGTTGTCGTCGTCCGGGCCGAGGCCGCCCGGCCCGCCGAAGATGCCGAAGAAGAAGCGCTCGTTGCAGAAGCGGCGCATGAGGCCGTCCGACTTGAGGAACCGGGAGCGGTAGACGGCGGTGCGGCCCGAGACGACGAAGACGCCGCCGTCAATGGCGTTGGAGGCGGCCAGCTCCCAGTTGTGCCGCTCGAGGTAGAAGCAGCCGATCATGTTGAGGACGGAGGCGACGCTCCACTTACCGGGCGTGGTGCGGCGGACGCGCTTGTGCGTGGCCACGACGCCCATGTTGTGGTCCTCGAAGGGGGCGAGGGCGGCGGGGAGGAAGGAGCGGCTGGGCCAGAAGACGTGGTCGTCGGCGAGGACGGTGAACTCGGTCCGGACGTGGGGCACGGCGTGGGCGACCTGGCGGCGCTTGGAGGGGTGGAGGATGGAGCTGACGCCGATGTCGGTCGCGGGATAGGCGCGGCGGTAGCGGTCGACGAGGACCTCGAGGTGAGAGCGCATGGGCGCGCCGACGCAGACGATGAAGATGGCCGCGGGGCGGTTTTCCAGGATGGATCGGATGCACTCGTCGAACTTGGGGTTGTCTGGGTCGATTGTGGGGAGGATCACGCTGACGTCCTTGTGATTCCAGAGCGGCATCGGCAGACAGGGGGAGGGGCGGTATACAAACCAGTATCCCCAGATGTTAATGATGAGGCGGGTGTAGCGTGCGAAGAATAAAAAGTGGAAGATATTCGCCCAGTCTTCCTTGTCCGTTTCCTGGATCGAGGTGATGACGTAGAAAATATGGTCTCTGTAGTGGTAGCCCGTCGAGCCAATGAGAGTCAGGATCAGAAGGAAGCGGAAATTGTTGATAAAGAAGAAGGCCACTCTTCTAATAATGGCGGCGTACCATGGGAGGGGAGGAGGTGCGAGAGGATCCTCAGGAGATTGTGATGGAAATCGTATGGGGAGGTCATCCTCAAGCTTGAAAGTCACCATTCTGACTGATTGAAATTCTTACCTGGTCTTTTGTGGTGGCGGGATGTTCTTCTGCAGTCTGTCGTTCTCGAACGAGAGAGTTATACTTGAGGAAGATGAGGTTATTGCTGTTGTCGAGTCTTGTGTGGTGATGATACCAGGAATCCATAGAGTCTTCCTCGCTTCTTAAGTTCTTGCAATCATCTTGTCAACCATCACACTTGGGTTCCTGTCTCTGAACAAGACAGACAATGACACCCAAAAATATCGTCGCGGTCTTATCACAGCACTGGGCCTTCCAAGCTCAGTCCTTGAGCCAGACAATGGATCACCATACAGGAGGAAACGTCTGTGGGGCAATGCCATTGTTACTTTATTGCTTCAAACGGGGAAGATAGAAAAACTAAACGACTGAGTGAACAAAGCAACGCAAGGGAAAAAGGATTGGGCCTTCGCTTTCTGGTTGTCGAAGTCGAGGCATCACGAATCCTTTCATGAGTGTTGATCTAAACGTGAAAGAAAATCTGGCACGAGTCTCTCAACGCAGATAAGGGGTGATTTCACACAAGGCGAAATTTCTTGGGGAAAAGAAAAAACGCATATGAGGTTTCTTTCGGTGGACTCATTGTTCCTCAAAATCGGCAGCAAATAGGACAATAAGTTCTGGAAACTCAGTCTACCACGCGGTAAGGCAGAGAGTAACTTGATCGCATCCGAGCCACAGCTCGGCGTCAGTGACAAAAGACGTCATAAAGAATGAAGCCCTGCTGAACCATCTGCAACTGATGATGGAGCAGAGTCCAAGCGAGTCTGGACCTCCACTGACGCGGATAAGGACTCATTTGGGCGGAGCAGCGACGATCGGGCGGACAGCTGGTGCCCCAGTCCATGGCTCCAGCTTCTCCATGACAAGGGAGGGCTCCCGTCTGCGCCTTTCGGTTGACCCCATCGATCATGGGTACAGCTTCCTGGGCTTAATGTGTGGGATGATCCATTGATCCTTCAGAATATCGAGAAGCGCTCACCGTCGGGTATGCTACCCATGCCAAGACACCACCCCACCAGCGGTGACCTCACAACCCGGGCAATGTCGGTCTCTCCGCGGCGAGAGCCTGCATTCTGTAGGATTCGAACACGAGATAGACGTGGAACCCTAAAAACCGTCCAAAACATTGACTTGGGGTCCAAAAACTCAAAGCCCTCCCAGCACAGCGTCAAAGACAGGGCGTGGGAACTAGCGAGTTATACACACAAGTGAGCGGGTATTAAATGAAACGGCGGTGCGCCGTCCATACAGAATCGACTCAAGCATCATCGAGGGGGGTTGAGTGGCTTGACGGTCACAACCATGACCTGTCAACGGCCGCTGCGTTGGCAAGCAGGACCATGGTAGCAGTGCGCGGACTGCAGAGGCGCGAACGAGACTCGGTTGGACGCTTGGCGTCAGCACCGCATCGGTTAAGGGTCCCGTCTTCTCAAAGGGGAATGGTCGGGGATGCAGAGATCTCGGCCGTTCCGTGCAGCAGCAAATATTGTCGGGTGTAAGACGCTGATTCGTTCCCGAGCCAGCCTAAACCTTTGCCTGATTCTGATTTCTGACAAGCCATTGGGGTTATGTACGGTGCTATCACGGCGGGTCTTGAGAACAGGCCGGAATCGAGCAGCCTGCCTGCGCTTAAGGCGGGGCATCTGAAGAGGTCCCATTTCGAACATCATGACCCTCGTGGATGGGCATCCTCTCGGGGTCTTGGTGTTGAGGTGCCCGCAGCAGAAGTTGTCGCAATGGTCCCCGAACAGAACTGGGGTGACGGGCAAGCAGACTATCGTGGTACGTCTGTAAGTGGCCGATGGGATCCGCCTACAAGAACGATAACGAACAGCCTGCTGTTTCAGGCATCTTTCAACCGTTCAATAGTGTCTTCAGACCACGATAGCACCGGCGACGGTGATGCCTGCAGTTAGTCACAGACTCTAAAGGCGGCATGCTACCAGTTGACCACGCAATCCTCAACGGGTCAAAAGAGGAATAAGGGAGGGCACGAAGCCGTACGTTTGTACAGTTTGTTGCCGCTGGGAACTCAGACGGGGCAATAGCCGGGAGAAGATACAACCAGGCTTCACAGCCACCATCACGGGGATGCAAACTGCCAGTCACCCAACCCCAGGCTGCCATGGGCCCAGTTGCAAGGTTTTCAGGTTGAATGCAGACCAAGATCGATGTTTGGCTGAAGGCTGGGCAGCATTATCGAACATGCTATTCCATGAATGTCCTGAGATGGGGGCACGAGGAGATGCCCAAAGGCCTTTTGTCCTGGCTGTGCACCCGCACACACAACTCCTGCACCACTCATCTGCAGGTGCTACATAATTGGGTCAACCCTTAGGGCTGCGGGATGTGTCTATATTGACTCGATGGCTCTCGAGAGCTCCCGATAACAAGGCGGCCGGCATGGTGAGCCAATGCAATCTTAGATAACGCGCCAACGCGATGTTGACGTGGTGGCAGACTGACATATTAGACGCCTGCTGGGTACCTCTGCCGGACGGCGCATATCTCTCAGAGACCCTCCCCGGATGGACGACCTGGTGCCTGGTTTTCTTTGGACCCCAATCCCAAAAGACGGGCAGGACGGGTAAGGCTGGCGCTCGGTAGGCTTCAACGGCTTCACGGCGGAGTCCTGTGTGCCAGTGATTTGGCTGCATTTACCCCTGTGTCCCTAGCTCTGGCACAACGAGTAGCGCCTGCGGGCGGCCAATCCTGCATGTGGTTTTCGGGAGGCGTAACGTAGGTATGTCTTCTTTAGGAATACACCCCGACTGGGTGATGTCGATCGAGGGCGTGACGAGGAAGTACCGCTGTGCCAGGCTTTCACGCCTGGGGCCGGACAGTCTTGGGGAAGAAGATTTCGGCCCCCAACCGATTCCAGAGTCCAGTGTTAAGCATACTGCCGTTCTCCTTATAAAGAGCGAGTCTTCGCTCTTAGCAGAGGCCTGTAGACTATTTTGAACCGTCTTAATCATCTCTTCTTTCTGCTTTGAATCTGCCGCGAAAATGCCGTCGGCCGTGTGCAAATACGGCGGGAGCGAGATCAACTTCTTCATGCCACGAACACCCGGTGTAGCATGGTCCGAGCCGGCGGGTCAGCCTGCGACCCCCAAGTGAGCTTCCACACCCGTCAGACGTGCATAGCGGTATCGAATCTGGTTGGTTGTAATCGAACGGCTGACCGGAGTAGGAATTCGAAAACGGGGCCGCAGATTCTCACATTCGCCCTACAGAGGCGGCCTCGAGCCACTCGCGCAAGTGTTCCAAAGGTCCGGACAGGTTGTCTGACTTGTAAGGCGTTCCTGCATGCCCCTCTGTACGAATAGGAACGTCAGCTAACGAGGTGGTAGGCAAGTAAGTTAAATCTTACAGGAACAAATCGCGACCGGTTTCTCATCTGCTCAGACGACGACATGTCAAGTGCGACGAAGCAAAACCCTCCTGCCAGCGATGCGTTAAGTGGCAAGGCTTCTGCGAGGGCTATGAGACTCCTCCCATCGGTTCCTCGAGGTCCACGCCGGTGCCAGAGACGGACACGGAGAGCAAACCGGCCGTGACCCCGGCTACGACCAAAGAGTGCGCGTCCAATTCACCCGATAATTCCTTTCAATTCAACGATACGCCTGTACTGCTCGAGCCGGCAGCGAATCTCTTCAAGGACGAGACCGAGAGACAATACTTTGACCACTGGCTCGAGTTCCGGCATCGGCTTGGTGGCGGATTCTTCGATGAGGATTTATGGAGCGAGACCATCCCCCAGCTGAGCCGTGAACATGCTTCTGTCAGGTATGCCATCATGGCCATCGGCGGCATCGCCAAGGCACTTCGACACAGCTTGAAGCCAACGAGCCCGGCTCAGATGGCCGCCAACGGGCCGCATTATAGTCTCGCGCTATCGTACTATGGGCGAGCCATCCGCGAAGTACGTGGGGCGAAGCTCGATACCAGCAGTCTCAGAGGAGCGATCATCTGTTGTCTTCTTTTTGTCTGCTTTGAAGTCCTGTGCGGCGATCGCAAAGCTGCCTTTTCCCACATCAACAACGGCCAGCGAATGATGGACGAGCTGCTGCGCAGGTCCGACCAAGAAGATTGCCTGGGGCGGAACATTCTCGGTGCCGAGTCCGTCGAGAAGGACATTCTTCACGTTTTCCAACGACTTATTCAGCAGTCTTGGTCTTGCGGCGTTCTCCGAAGACGAGACCAGTTCATCAAGGACAAGCCCGACGAGAATGATGACCAGAATGCGCAGTCTGATGGGCCGTGGTGTTGTCGAGGAGGGTCCGGCAAGAAGTGCGCGATCCACAAGATGCCGTCGTCCTTTGCAACACTCCAGGAAGCCCGTCGTTGGTGGGACGTCACGCAGCACTACGTGACGCACTCATCCAATGTCGTCTTTCGAGTCACCCACTTGGGCTTGGGCGACGACCTCCTCTCCGAGTGCAACGAACGTATTCAGAGGCACATGGACGACATTGAGAAGGCCCGAACAGGCGCGAGGCCGGCGGCATCCGAGGAGCAGTGGCGGGACTTCAAAGACGCCCTCGAAAGATGGAACAACGGGTTTGAGCCTCTCTGGGCGGCTGCTCAGGAGTCCAAGGACGAGGACGAGAAGTCGTACGCGCAGGCGGCGCACCTTCGAGCACACTACCTGACCATGTACGGCTGCGTCCACGCGCCGCTGAGCTGCAGCTACGACAGCGTCGCTGCGCTGACGCAGAAGTACCGGGAGGTGGTCGAGCTATGCAGTGCTCTTCTCCAGTACCAGGAGCGGTCCTTCGACGCCGTCGAGATGTTCACGATGGACATGGGGCCCATGTGGCCGCTCTTCCTCGCCGGGACGCGGTGCAGAGAGGCGGAGGTGCGGAACGAGGCCATCCGGGTGCTGCACGAGAACCCCAGGCGAGACGGTCTCTGGGACAGCCGCATCTTCTATGCTCTCACGGTTCGCAATCGCATGCTGGAGGTTTCCAATGCCCAGGAGGGGACCTGTGACGAGCAGTGGTGGCGGCTGCAGCATCGGTCCGCGTATGTTGACGAGCAAGGTCGATTGATGGCGCGGGCCATGGATAAGAACCCGTTGACGGGGACCTGGGACTTTTGCGAGGACAATCTTCGACGTTTTTTGTTTGACTGAGGGGACTGGGAGACTTGGAAGTGAGTCGTTATGGAGGATGATCTTTGTGTTGTAGATTTCTGGATGATGCTGCTGATGATGATGATGAAAGCGTTCTGAGATGGAAGTAGCGACAGTGCTGGCCCCTGACGCCAGCGCCCAATTTACCAGCAGGCACCTGTCCGTAGGTACCGGCACCAGCCATTTCCCCTGCATTTCCAGTACGATTATGTAATCGTGATCGATGTACCTTGGCATCTTAGGTAAGGTACCTAGGAACCTAGGTACTGTCAATGGTCTGTATCCCTACCACCTTAAGAACTACAATAATGCAACCTCATCATATCACACGATGACCAGCACAGACCTATTCATCAATCGCTTTTAAATATCGTCAACCCACGTCCAGTCTTCTGAATTGAAGCAGGCGTACATGTCCTTCTCACTCCACGGATGAACCGGTGGCGATGGCGATCGCGATGGCGAACACCGACCGCCTCCACCCCGGGCGTCTACGTCGAGCGCTGGTCCTCTCACTCATACGCACCGAGAAAGTCCTACAAAGACTAAGGCTCAAGAAACCCACACCTGGCTTACTTTCCATGCTTGGGTTTTGCGTCAAAATCAAGGCTCGCGAAGACCTAGCTGAAGCGCAAGCGATGCTGTTCGTCGCCCAGCACACGTCTGTTCCCGTCCCAAAGGTGTACTGCGCGTTTGTTCACCGGGGATCTACGTACATCGTCATGGACCGGATAAACGGGCAGATGGCACGGCAGGGCTGGATAGAGCGTCCCGAAGCGTCCCGGCTGCGCATCCTCGGCCAGCTGAGGGAGATGGCCACACAGCTGCGCGCCGTCGCTCCGCCGGACGACGTCGGCGTGGCCAGCGTCAGCGGCGGCCCTGTGTATGACTGCCGCTTTCCCAACGAGTCATTCTTGGGCCCGTTCACGACAGTCCGAGATTTTCACAGAAAGCTCATCAACTTTGACAAGCTCGACGCCCGTTTCGGTAGCCCGTACGAAGATCTCGACGACCTGCTAGAGTTCTATCAGAGATGTGATGAGAAGCCGGTCTTCACGCATGGGGATCTGAGCAGTCTGAATATCATGGTACGCGGGGACGACGTTGTTGGTATAGTCGACTGGGAGACGGCGGGCTGGCTACCTTGCTATTGGGAATACACGTCTGCGTGGTTTGTCAATCCGCATAATCCGTTTTGGCAGACGGAGGTGGATAAGTTCCTGACGCCCATGCCACACGAGCTGAGGATGGAAGGGATCCGGCGGAAATATTTTGGCTCGATATGAGCCAGGTGATTTTCACGATTCCTGGCCTGCTACCAGCAAGCGAGTCCGTTCAAAGAACTGAGAAACCGCAAGACGACCAGATCTTTACACGCACCACATGTCACACATGCCCAGGTCAAGAATCATGAGGCACAGACCAAGCATGAGCAAAGCTGTCGTCATATTATCCAGCCAAACGAAGTACAAACGCCGAGGGGAGTATCGTCAAAAGCAACCCGTCTAATCAAACACATCCGTAGCGTACCTCCCGTTCCGGATCCCCTCAAACCACTTCCTCGCCCCCTCGTAATCCAACCCCTTCAGCTCGTCCTGCACCCCGCCCTCCAGAATCACCCTCACGCACGCCTCCTCCACCGCCTTGCCAACATCCCGCGTCCCGCACACGTACAACTTGGCCCCCTTGGCCCACAACGCCGCCACCTCCGCGCGGTCATGGTACACCCGATGCTGCACGTACCGGCACCCCTCGCTCCGCTCGCTGGCGCGCGAGTACGCCCTCCGCACCGCCACGGCGCCCATCTCCTCCCACCGGTCGAACTCCTCGCGGTACAGGTCGTCCGCCCCGGGCCCGCGGCACCCGAAAAACAGCAGCGCCGGCGCGAGGCTCCGTCCCGCCGCGAGCATCGCCGCCCGCTCCTGCACGAAGCCCCGGAACGGCGCGATGCCGGAGCCCGCCGCCACGAGGATCACGGGCGTCTTCTCCGGCTCCGACGGCAGATGGAACGCCGCGTGGGACGGCCGGACGGCCACGTGCAGCTTGTCGCCGCGTTTCAGGGCCGCGAGGTAGCTCGTCGCGACGCCGACGTGGCGGCCCTGACCTGAGAGTGAGGGCTCGTCGAGGAGGGAGTAGGTGAGCGACGCTTGCGACGGGTTCCGCAGCGGGGATGACGAGATGGAGCTACAGCTGTTAGTCTATGGTCTATTGTGAGAGGTATGTGGTGAACTCACTACTGCCGCACGCGCATGGGGGGCAACATGGCCAAAAAGGCACCGATGGACAACGTCACGCCCGGGAACCGCTCCAGCAGCTCCAGCACGGTCACCCTCTTCCGTGTAATCTCCTCGTGGTACTCGTCCCCGGAGAGCCTCTCCAGCTCGCGCTTGTCGGTGCCCTTGGCGGCCTCCGCCAGCGCCAGGATGTTGCGCTTCGTGGCGGGCTGCGCGAGCTCGACATACGCGCTGAGCACGTCGGACGCGGAGACGGTCTGGTTGACGGGCAGCGGCGTGCGCTTGTCGCCCGAGATGGTCAGGCACGCATCCCACGCCAGCTGGAACCGGCGCAGCGCGCGCTCGACGTTGGCGCGCGGGTTCAGCGGGAGCACGGCGAGGTAGTCGCCCGCGCGGTACGTCGTGCCGGGCGGCAGCTGGACATCCATGTGCTTCTTGCTCGGGGATGCCGCGTCGCCCGTCAGCATCTTCTCGTCCGCGACGACGGCCTCCTGGACGTCTTGGCGCAGCGTCGACGTGCGTGGGTTTGAGATTTGTACGGACAGGCCGTTGGCGTCGTGCGTCTCGGCGGCGGCGGCGGTCACGTCGTACTTTTCGGCCAGCGCGGGGAAGAGGGTCTCGTCTTCCCAGACCTCAAAGTCGCTGAACATGTCGCGCTCCGATGCGTCGGTCAGACCCATCGGCACGAGGCGGGTGCCGCCGTGCTTTTCCATGGTGATGTCGACCAGTTTTGGGATGCGGTGGAAGGTTTGGACCCAGTCGCGGTGGCCACAGCCGAAGACGGCGTAGGCCACGTTGTCCAGCTCCTTGGCCTTGAGGCTCTCGAGCCAGGCGACGAAGTGGGCGGCGTTGTCGGGCGGCTGGCCTTCGTAGGAGGCGGTGATGATGACCACCGGCTGGTTCTTGGGAAGGTTCTCCCGGGCGGTGTCGACGGGGTCCACGACGGTGGCATTGAAGCCGTGTGCGGCCGCGTCGGTGGCCAGTCTCTGAGCCAGTGCCTCGCAAGTGCCGCTGTTGGATCCGTAGTAGATGCTCATAGGCTTGCCGCTGGCCTCGGGTGCCTTGTGACCGTTGGTCTGGTGCCCATTTGTCTGCGCCGCTGGGCGGGAAGCAAGCGTCATCTTGTGCGGCTCTCTGCCGGCGAGCCGATGCTCCAACTCTGTGGGGGACATGCCGTGGCGCAGGGTGGCGCGCATATAGAAGCCCTTGGGCTTGATGGTGAGCGACTCGGCGATCTTGAGCTGGTAGTTGGGGTCGTCCATTGTAAAGTTGAAGTTTTGCAGCAGCATCGCCGTAGCCAGCAGTGCTTCTTGCCACGCAAACGGGCGGCCAATACAAGCTCGCATGCCGTTGCCAAAGGGCTTCCACGAGTTGGGGTGTTCCTTTTGGAGACGCTCAAAGTTCTCGTCCAACATGCGCTCAGGCTTGAACTCCTTGGCGTCGTCCCCGTAGACAGCCGGGTCGAGGTGTGATCTGCCGAGAAGACAGCCGATGGGCTCGCCCTTCATGACGCGGTACTTGCCGGCGAGAAGAGTCTCTTCCTTGGCTTCAACGCCAAAGGCAGGAATCGTGGCGCAAAGTCGAAGCGTCTCTCGGAGAACCTGTTGAGTTTGAGCATGGGCATGATCGGCGACTCTTCAAAAAGCTTTTTGAACTCACAGCATTCAGGTACGGCAACTTGGACAGATGGTCAATCGTAATAGGACCCTGCCCAATGACCTCGTCCACCTCCTGCTGGGCCTTGCGATACGCAGCCGGCTTATTGAGCAGCTCGTAAAACGCAAACGACAGCAGGCCCGAAGTAGTCTCATGCCCAGCAATCAGAAAGGTGATGAGGTTATCAATGATGCTCGAGTCCGTCATCTTCTGCCCCGTCTTGGGGTCCACGCCGTTCAACATGGCAGACAGCAGGTCCCGTCTGTCGGACGGATTCTTCTTGCGCGCCTGCAGGACCTCGTCGGCCGTCTTGCGCAGCAGCTCAATATCGGCAAAGAACTTCTGCTCGGTGCCGCGGAAGATGTAGTTGGCAAAGGCCGGGCGGCGGTCGCGGTTGCCGCACTCGATCAGGGCGTCGCTCATGGCCTTGATGAAGGGGTGCAGCTCCTCGCGGTAGTACGAGTTGAAGCGGAAGTCCATGGCGCAGAGGGCGATGGTGTCGAGCGTCAGGCGGGTAAAGTCCTCGGTCACCATGATCGGGGTCGAGGACCCGTGGCGCGCCCACTTCATGGCCATCTGGGTGGCGATATCGTGCATCTCGTCGAACATGCCGCGGATGGTAACAGGGCCGAAGGCCGGGATGAGGATTCGATGGGCGATGCCCCAGTTGGGCTCGTCTAGTCGTGCCTGGAGGGGTCAGTTGGTTGTTATGTAGGCGGTTGGCGTAGGATACTCACTGTAAAGAGGCCATCGTTTGCGATTGTCCTCAATTCCTACACACTGCTTAGCCTTCCATCTCGACGACGCCGGCTGCACTTACACTGAGGACGTTGTTCAGCGTCTTTTGAAAGCGGCCTTCGTCGCACACTTCATTGACGAGGGCGACAGAGGACACGAGGGTCATGGTCTTTCCCGGCAGTCGTATCCTGTAAATCTCGCCTTGAGAATATGAGTGACGGATCAGATCATGTTCGCGCGTGCTATGACGTACCATACGTGTCTGCCAGACGGAAAAGATCGTCCAGAGGATTCTCCGGGCTGAACTCTGCAATGTGCCCCAGGAACGGGAGGCCCCTGGGCTCGGGGATGGGCGTCTCCTCGACCAACATGGTGCTGCGTGCTGGTGGCAATCTGGGGATTTGAAGAGGCGCAGAAGCAGTCGCTGGTTGTTGACTCGTTCATCCGCTGTGGGGAGACACGCAAAGAAGGGTGAATCTGTCTTGCGAGACAGAAACGGCCGACGACGTGAGGATGAGATAACGTAGAAGACGGTCGCGCAAAGCCAAGAAACCCCTCCTCGCTCAGTTGAAGCAGTTGGTCGAGTGGGCTTTTAATAATTAGCGTCGTGGTCCCTGTCGTCGACCCAGGTTGCCGGGGAGGTGGGAACAGAGCAGCAGGGGGAATGGAGCCGTGGGATGCCGCTGAAAGCACCAACAAGGGGGGTGATTAAGCGGGTCGACTGCAGCTCTCGTCCTCGAGTCACATTCAAAGGGGACTGCTCGATGCTGTTTGCTGTCTGTGTTGGTCGACCGTACGAATATCTTGGCGTGACTTGTCCAACACGCAGGTCGGGATTGGGCGCGGCAGACAAACACTGACGGACAGCTGCAGGGCGCGTCAGCTTGGGGATGTTGGGGCGGTCACTGAGAATGCCGGGTTGGTGCTGTGCTGTGCTGGTTGGACTCGAAATGCATTCCGTTCCGGTGTTGGCTAGAGGCTGCGGCTTCATAATATACGAGACCGACTCACCGTTGACCGCTCGCCAAAGTCCCTACCGACCTCGCTGTATTCGGGGCCCCTACCTAGTCAACCTCGTGGAGAACGGCTGAGACATGGCGGGGTGTCGGCCAGTCTCCCTATGACCGTTGGCCTGTCAGGGCTGCGATATCGTGACATGCCCCGGAGACATCTGCGAAGCCGCGTGCGCGGGGAGAATTTGCCGAGAGTAGTCTCTATCGGTGCGAGGCCCTCGTATTGTGGGCGAGTATCAGATCG
This sequence comes from Colletotrichum tropicicola, assembly GCA_025962755.1. Lineage (NCBI taxonomy): Eukaryota > Fungi > Ascomycota > Sordariomycetes > Glomerellales > Glomerellaceae > Colletotrichum > Colletotrichum tropicicola. The sequence goes on from JAOWMA010000019.1 coordinate 54,277, forward strand.
AAAGCCCACGAAGAGGTCCGGGTTAAGTGACGATCGACCCGGCGGCGAATGAGAACCGGCGGGTTACTCAACGCCGACCCTCCGTTCCGGCCTCTATGCCCGCTTCCAAGCTTACGGGGCCCCAAAAATTGTGCTCCAGAATTCACCGAGCAGGAATCACCGAGTCGAGTCGAGTCGAAAGGGAGAGAAAATCTCCTGGTGGGTTAACCCCGATGCCAGCTGCCTGGACACCCCCTGTCGCATCCCGGCCATCGCCGTGTTTGCTGCGGGGGAGCTGTCCGCCAATTTGAATTTCTTGTCTTGTTTCGCAGGAAGAAAGCAGGAAACATTGAGAGAAAAAGAAAAGGCTAGGAAAGCAAGGACAAACGTCCCGATGCCGTGCGCCGTAAGGTGACGGACTCCGGCGGGCGGCAGGCTTTAGCTTATCCCGGGGGCCTCTTATTCGTCGCCAGGCCGCCAAGCCGTGTGGGAGGTCAAAATCTCACCGGGAGATTCGCGGCCTCATCCGGTTCTTGAGCTGACAGCCTCGAATTGGTCCGACCGAGTAAGCGCGACGGGCGAGTCGGGTGGAGGAACTATTCATCCCGCTGTTGTTCGTCTTCCATGGTAGCACGCTGAAAGCCAAGACTGTCCATCATTTCGTGTTGTTGCGATTGGAGAACCCCGGGCTTCAAACAGGCCTCGAATTGAATCATCCGCAGTCATCGGACAGACTCGTGCGATCCGGCGGAGCATCGTGCTTGATGGACCACAAGGCCCGCCTCCGGGTGGCCGCGGGATACCGAGAGGTTTGCAGAGGCGCGTCTTGTAGTTGGTCTTATGTGAGATTCCTATTCTTCAGCTGTTGCTCTGAGGAGATAGAGATATTACGCCCATCGGCGTCATCTGTCAGATTTGACGCGCAGATTCTGACGCTGTAGCCGTACCTACGCTGGACGGTCAGCTGCTGCGTGTTCGGGGGCGGTACTCGAAGCCCAAGGGCGTACTGCAGCACGTTGGCCGCTTGGTCAGTCTTCTCAATTATTGATTGAGGTGTAACTCCGTTCTCATCCAGTGCAAAAAAAAAAGAGTGTCGCGATAAATAAAAACCAAAATGGAGAGGCAGGAAGGAACTTTACTCTACGTACCTACCTGAAGTACCTACCTTATGTGACCTCTGCTGACAGGACGATCAAGGGCGCCCCACCGCAGGGTAACGCGATGGCGGGGTGCTTTTCGGTGAGCTCAGACGGCCGCCAAACCGCCGTTTTCTTTCCTCCATCTCACACCTTCCACCACCACCACACTGTCACCCTATTCCTCAACCGACAACCAAACCATGGCCGACGTAAAGGCCGACGCCGAGGCCTTGGTCCCCAAGTTCAAGCTCGACCGCGTCCTCAACCAAGGCACGCCCTACCCCTCCGTCGCATTCCCTCCTCATCACGATCCTAACAAACACCCTCCCTCGCAGACCAGGCCGGCCGCCGCACCTCCCTCCTCGGCACGATCGACGACCAGCCCGCCCTCCTCATCCTCGAGCGCGCCCCCTTCCCGACCGACCCCTCCTACCTCGCCGCCGCCCCGCGGACCCTCTCCTCCGTCGCGAACCTCGGCGCCAACGACGTCTACCACTGGTACCTCGCCAACAGCGGCGCCCCGGCCTCCGCCTCCGACACCTCCCTCGCCGACCTCAAGATCAACCTCATCTACCCCTGCACCGAGACCCACGTCAAGAAGTACAGCAAGCAGGGCGTGCGCCTCGTCACCGAGACCCCCGAGGTCTACGCCGCCGCCGTGCGGCCCTACATGCAGCGCAAGCGCGACGAGGGCCGCCTCAACTGGGTCTTCAACATCATCGAGGGCCGCACCGAGGTCGAGGACGTCATCTTCCGCACCGAGCTCGGCAAGGAAGGGGACGAGGGCTTCCTGCTGCTGCCCGACCTCAACTGGGACCGCAAGACGCTCGACGCCCTGCACCTGCTCGCCCTCGTCGAGCGCCGCGACATCTGGTCCCTGCGCGACCTGCGCCGCAAGCACATCCCCTGGCTGCAGCACATGAAGGCCAAGCTGCTGTCGGCCACCGTCACAAAGTACCCCGACGTCGACGTCGACCAGCTCAAGCTCTACGTGCACTACCAGCCGACCTACTACCACTTCCACATCCACATCGTGCATGTGCAGCTCGAGGCCGGCGCGACCCAGGCCGTCGGCAAGGCCGTCGGGCTCGACAGCATCATGGAGACGCTCGGCGTCATGAGGGGCGACGACGAGGCGGGCATGGAACAGGTTTCTCTTAGCTACACACTAGGGGAGGCGAGCGAGCTATGGACCGAGGTGTTTGAGCCGCTCAAGCGCTCGAGCTGCGGTACAGCTTCTCAATAGCGATGACGAGGTCGTTGACCCCCGCCCCGTGCGGGCAATCCTTCCACTGCCCGTCGTCCCGGATACAGTAAATCTCATCATTAAGCCTGACGGTGCAGCTCTTGGTCACGCCGGCCTAGGTGGGGGGGTTGTTAGTCGGATACTTGACGAGAAAAAGCAGAAAAAGAGACGTACGTCCTTGCTCCTCCGCACGCTGTCGCGCAGCATGCCGATGCCTAGGGCGCCGTCGTCCTGGGTGGCGCAGTCGTTCAGCTCCTTGATGTCGATGGCATGCTCCAGGGCGCAGTCCTCGACGAGCGAGCGCTCGGGGATGGCGCTGTACTCGCGGGTCAGGCACATGGTGAAGCCGAGGTTGATCTTGGGGTCGGGGTAGAGGTGGGCGGCGCAGAGCTCGATGATGTTTCCCATGCCTGCGACGAGCGTGCGTGTTAGTTAGTAGACGGTAGAGGGTCACGCCGGGTTAGATTCGTTCGCGATAGACGTACATTCAGACGGGCCGTGCTTGCAGTCGATTCCATCGTTCTCGGTCGGTCTGCAGCGCTGCCATCAGTGACGTGCCTCCCATCTCGGGCCAGCGACCAGCGACCAGCATAGCATGCATGACTTACGTGCCAATGTACGACAGGGTAAAGTTGACCTTCTTGTAGGTCTTCATCATGGTCGGCAGGACGAGGTCCCTCAGACAATCCTACATCCCGTCAGCCCCGCCGCAATTTCCCAACATGTCATCCAGTGGCCGCTCACCCTCGCATCCGGACACTTGCTCATGATGTGCGCCTCGAGCGGCACCAGCTTGTTCTCGGCGACGACCGGGGCCTCCTGGGGCACGAAGCGCGCGGCGGCCGGGCCAGAGGGCCGGGTCGCCAGCTGCCAGAGGGCGTAGACGACGAAGGCGGTCGCCAGGGCCAGCGGCACGAGGCCCCTCCGCCGGGTGACCCGTCCAGACATGTTTGGTGTTGGGTGGTAGTAGCCTTGCTTCTCGTCCATTGCCGTGCTGTGTGTGGGTGGTGTGTGTTGCTTGCGGGGTTGGGGGGGCTATCGGTCGCGTCGGGTGGTGTTTGTTTCGTGGAGAGCAGCGGGCGAGTCGAGGGAATTTGATGGCGATTCGTATCTTGATAATGGCAGGTGTCTCGGTGACGAAATGGAATGCGGCACGCGAGACAACCCTCGAGCCCCCCCGAACGGAGGAAGTTTATGTCGCGAGGGGCCGTTGTAATTGCGACAGCTGCGCAGGCGCAGGCGCACCTCAGGCCAAACAGTGACGGCTGGACGTTGGGGGCATGGGGCCTTGGGGTTACTCGGGCACTTTTATTTGGGTGGTGGTCTATGGTAAGTGCAAGTACCTGAGTATCTGCCGATACTGCCACCAACAACACTCCAACTGGCCAAAGCTCCGTGAACAGCAGCCGCAGCAGCCCAGCGCAGTGCCCCTCAGCGCCCCCTCCGCGGCCTCTATCGGGCTCCTGTTACTTTAGGTACTTGAAGGTAGTGGAGGTGCTCCGTACTGTTGTTGCATTCGGCGAGGACGAGCTGCGCTTCGGTACCTGATGCAACAGTGCGAGCTTCCGCGCTGCTCTCACGGTTTCCGGGGGCAGGGATCCAAGATTCCCGTCTCGCCGTCTGATATCGCAGCCTCGGACGGCGTCGTTCGTTTCTCCTGGGTGACCCAAGTCAATATTGACTCTCTCACCGACTCAGACGCGCGAGGCCAGCAAGCAGGAGAGACAAGAGTCATGACAGCACAGCGCCGACAGCAAGAACCACAATTCAACCAGCGGACTTACATAAGAAGCATACGAGGCGTACAGTGATGGGCCCCCCCACCTCAGTCAGGCACAGTGGCATCCACCCGGCCGTCGCTCCTCTCTGGACAGGACATGACATGAGCGGGAAACAAGAGCAGCACCACCAGCAGACGAGACGCCATCACCGCCGGAGTGTAACGTGTGCCCTACTGCTGGCTACTACACACGGCCGTCGTTCTCAAATCGGTCGATATTATATTGCAAACCCCCCTTTTTTTTTCTCTTCACCCAAGAAATCTCACGAACCCGAACATGACCACCTCACCCCCACGCCCGTGACGAACAGATAAACCACCTGAAAGTAAGGCGTCAGTCGGGCTCGAGGCGATAGGAGACGCTTGAATCAGCCCCCGCCTCGTTCCCCCCTCACCACCTGAACACACACACACACACACGCACGCTCACATACGCACACTCGCACGCTCACACACATCCCACCGCAAACACACCCGCAAACGACATGGATCCCGGCCCGGCCCTGCAGCAGTTCCTGCAGCCGCTCCAGGTCGACGGCCGGAAAATCCACGCCCTGTCCCGCCTCTTCTACTCCAACTTCAGGGACCTCGCCCTCAACGCCCACGACCAGTTCCTCCCGACGCCCATTTCCGAGTCCATTCTGAGACCCGTCAGCCAGCGCGGTCACGGGAGGTACGTCCGTCATCCGGGTCTTGGCGCCGCCGTCGCCGTCGCTCTCCCCGCCGTGAATCTCATCTCATCTCATCTCATCTCATCTTATCCATGGCCGAGAGGCACGGGGGCCGGGGAGGAGGGGGGACGAAATCATATTCACACAATGTTCACTGAGCTAACACGCCTCCAGACACCTGGCCATCGACATGTACGTCCGTCCTCATCTCACATCATGAGCTTCACATCTCGCCGGGGAGGGGGGCGTTTACGAGGATGAGAACAAGCTCACCATGACGGAAACCAGCTAACACCGCCCAGCGGCGGCACAAATCTACGAGTAGGCTTCGTCGAGCTCGCCCCCAGAGACCCCCAAGCCCACGATGGCCCCGAAACCAACGGCACCAATGGCACCGCCCCTACCCTCCGCCTCCACGAAAGGTCCTGGCCCATAGACGACCGCCTCAAGGCCGACTCCCAGTCCGACCCCCAGCGCCTCTTCGACTGGATCGGCGCCCGCATCGCCGACGTCGTCCGCTCCGCCCCCCCGGATCAGCTGTCCGACGGCCACCACGACGACGAACTCCCCCTGGGCATCACCTTCAGCTTCCCCATGGTCCAGCACTCCATCTCCGACGCCACCGTCATGACCATGGGCAAGGGCTTCTCCATGTCCGCCGACGCCCAGCTCGGCCCCCTCCTCCTGTCCGGCTACGAAAAGGCCCGCCGCTCCGGCCCCGACTCCGACTCCGGCCCCGGCCCCGACTCCGGCCCCTCCCTCCCCCGCATCCGCATCGCCGCCATCTCCAACGACTCCGTCTCGACCCTCGTCTCCTTCATCTACCTCCACGGCGAGTCCCCCGCCCGCCGCGCCAGCATGGGCCTCATCGTCGGCACCGGCTGCAACGCCACCATCCCCCTCCCCCTCTCCCTCCTCTCCCCCGCCAAGCGGCCCGCCACCGTCACCACCCTCCCCGGCCACCCCCCGGCCCCCGACGCCCGCATCGCCGTCAACACCGAGTGGAGCATCCGCGGCACCGCCCCGCCCCTCCGCCACCTCGCCCTCGTCACCCCCTGGGACGCCGCCCTCGACGCCGCCCTCGTCGGCCCCAACGAGATCCCCGGCTTCCAGCCCCTCGAGTACATGACCGCCGGCCGCTACCTTGGCGAGCTGGGCCGCCTCATGCTCCTCGACTACCTCCGCGGCAGCAGCACCGCCCACGCCGACGCCTCACTCCCCTCCCGCCTGCGCACCCGCTACGCCCTGACCACCACCTTCCTCAGCCACTTCAGGCCCCTCGACCCCTCCAAACTCCTCTCCATGCTCGAGCACGAGTTCCCGCCAGATCCGGACGCAGACGACAACCCCTCCTTCCGCTGGACCCCCGACGTCGCCGCCGCCCTCTACCACATCGCCAAGGCCATCCAGCGCCGCGCCGCCGGCATCGTCGCCGCCGCCACCCTCGCCCTCCTGAAACTCGCCGGCGACGTCCCTCCTTCCGCCGAGTCCGTCGACAACGACGATGACGGCGGCGCCACGCCGTTCCGCGAGCTGGGCGTCGGGTACACGGGCGGCTGCATCTCGCACTTCCAGGACTACCTCGCCGACACGCAGGCGTTCCTGGACGAGCTCGTGGGGATGGAATTCCCGGGAGGTAGACCGCCCCCCGTCAGGGTCGTGCTGAGTCCTTGCCACGACGGCGGCATCAAGGGGGCCGGCATCCTGGCCGCCGCCACGGGTGGTAGCCAAACGCAGGATACGTGAGGCGGTCATGCTGTAGAAACCTGGCATCGTCATAATACTCTTCATTGGATCCGGAGACGACCGCAACATAGTACAAGATGCCCCTGTCGAAAACACAAATATTGACTCTCGTCCGCATCTCTCTACTGACACATGGACTCGTCCTCTGATGCAATCTACAGTCAACTTCAGCTGGCAGAATCCTCTTGAATATTTGACTTGACTGGAATTTTGATTGAACCCACATCGCCACCCACCGTCCGCTTCACCGACTATATAAGCTCAAAACTCCCCCGTCATTAAAGTCGAAACTTGCAAATACAGTAAGAAATCGTGTCTTTGGCTTGCTTTCAAAGATTTTCGCAGGCAGCGCAACCACGCTCATCTCTGGTAAAACGACTCAAGATCCCGACAATGCAATTGAAGCGATGGTGATGAAGCAGACGCTATGCTATGCTCGTGTTTTTTGACATCATCGGGAACTCTCGGCCCCCGATCAGATCGACTCCCCTCTCCGATGCTTTTTGGACCCAATGCTCGCTCCTCTTCCCCGTTGAGGCCGTGTCAGTCATGAAAAAGGAATGCTTGCGTGTGCGTTGATCAAGTCCTACTGGTGTGGTGGTCCCCTCATTGCGCGCGTGGATCGGTAGTTCAACCGCGGCGGCAGTGAAATCTCCATGTCGTCAATGCCCTCGTCGTCCGCCTCAATTGGCGCGTCGTCAGCCTCGATGGGCTTGGCCATGTCCACCTCGACCGTCTTGGTCACTGGCGTCTTGGCCTCGGCGTCGAGCTTCGCGTCAACCTCGAGCTTCCTGGGAGTGATGGGCGGGTTGCTGTCCTTGGCCGGGGTGAGCTCCCGCCGCATGCTCGTTGGTCGCAGAGTCCGCACCTTGTTCGTCTCGCTGGCCGCCTTCAACAACTCGGGTTCCTCCTTCTCGACTCGTTCCATCTCTTTCGCGGCCAGCTCCTTCGTCTCGGCCAATCGCCGTTGAATATTGCTAATCTCTTCTGTGCACTCTCCATCGCGCAGGAACTGGTGTGCCGCATGTTCGCACATGCCTTGCACGTACTCCAAGCCCTTGTCAAGCTCGTCGTAGGCATCTGGAGTATTGTCGCCCATCATCCCGCCGGCCTGACCGGCTCGCGTATATGAGGGCCCAGATGTCCTGGCAGAAGGACCCATCCGTCTTGTGCTCATGTATCGCAGAGATGGGAGGGCGTCGGAAGCGGGGCCGGCGGCCAGAGGCGTATCCGCGTTGAGGTCGCCAGCGTCATCGTCGTCTTCGGGCACCTCGAGCTCTGCCAGACGACGGATCTGGGCCACCTTGGCTGCCATCTTGGCCTTGCGCATCAGGTTGCGGCTAGCAGACACAAACTTGACCAGTTCCTCAAAGAAGCTCTGGACGTAGTGGTCGTAGTACACAATGACCAGGCTTCGCGTGCGATACTTGGAGGGCATCTCCTCGGCCGACATGACAGAGTCGGGGCGGTGCCGCTTCTTGACCACCGCCCGCGCACGCGCTTGTGCCTTGGCCATTGCCTGCTTCGTCTGCTGCTGGAGTGCCGAAGGCGTGCCGCTGCTGGGGCTCGATGGTTGGGCATTGGCTTTTTCGTCGTCTTGAGGGGTTGTCGAGGCACCGACATCGTGTGGCTTGGCGGCGTCGGCGGCAGTGGTTTCGTCCGCAGGTAAAGGAGTGGCTTCGGCAGAGTCGTCCTTGGGCTTTAGAGATTCGGTAGATCCCTTGTTCTTGATGGATCTCGCAGAGCTCTCGGCACCGAAAGCAGCCAGCTCGATCTGGCGCTGGTCAATCTGGTCCCCAAGCTCGTCGAGGCGACTCAGCCAGTCGGGGACATTGTTGATGATGTTCTTGAGGGCGTCCATGGCCAAAGCACGGGGGTCGTCTTCGCGTCGAGGGTTGGCCGTGTTGAAGTGGTTGGAGACGTTAGGTGCACTTAGACAGCCCAACGTCTAGATGCGGGGAGAAATAACAAAGTCGATCGGATGGCCAAGCAGGAGGCAGTGGCAGCAAGTGCAGCAGGTTTTGAGGGGGTTGTTCGGTGGACTATGGGGCGGTGATCGGCGTTGCAGAGTCGACGACGGGGGGAAGTTGGGTAAAGGGAAGAGATCGGCGTGCTTATGAGTGAAGCATGATCCGCCAGCAAGCGAGGTTGGCGTGTCTCTCCCTGAGGGGTCGTACCGCAGTTGGGGTAGACAGAAAGCGGTGGGCGCCGAGCAAGTCGTGCGTCCCGTCGAAAGGCGAGGCAACGCGATGCGATGTGATGGCAAGGCGCCGACGAGCGAGTGTGGCCAAAGACGACGCGAGTGTGCGTGTGGGTGCGTGTCTGCTTCACGCTTGGGCCCGGGCGAGGGTTGAGTTTCTACCAGCGGCGGTCTCGTGGCGGCGGGAAACGACAGCGTGGAGGCGTCGGGAGGAAAACAGCCGTGAGTTGTGCGAGTGTGATCGGCCGCTACGGGGCGACGAGAGATCTGCGCGGGAGCGACTTCCAGGCTTCGGGGGTCGGTTTTGTGGACGAGTGGGAAAAAAGAAGTAAGATATAGATGGAATGGAGGGATGCGAAGGGCACTAAAAGCCAAGAGGCAGATGGAGGCTTCGGGGATATGCGGCCGAGTGGATGTACCGATACCGTTTCCTATGCCTCTCGTGTGCTGGGCGTCCGAGATGGGGGTCAAGCGCACCCGCACTAGCTGAAGCCGCTAATGCTGGGGAGGGAAAGGTGACGAGCTGGCTGTCAACGACGAGCGGCCGGAGGGCGGGAGGCGAAGTGGTTTGTTTGATGCTGCTCCGATCGAGGCAGCTGAGGGACGGAGATCCGAGTTGCCGAATCCAACGGGCGAGTTGCAGCTATCAAGCAAGAGCCGGCGACAACAACAACAACAAAAGACGGCCGAGGGTGCTTTGCCAGTGTCTTTGGACAGGCCGAGGACTGGGGAAAGAGGAGGAGGTGGAAGAGGGTGAGGGTCAAGGCGAGGGAGAGGAGACGGAGGCGAGGCGATTATGAGAGGAAAGTTGTGCGATGTGAAGGCGGTGGGGGGGTGGACAACGGGCCAATGCAATGCACCTTGGGACGACACGGAAACCCAATGGCATAAGGCGGGCACAAAGAGCGGGCAAAAGATGAGGAGTCAGCGGCAGCCAGAGGCATTCGCAGGAGAGGAAGGGGCGCTTGTGTGAGGTGCGGATGCAGCAGACAGACGCAGACGCAGACGCAGACGCAGATGCAGATGCAGATGCAGATGCAGCCAGAGCAAAACAGCAAGAGCAGGAGCAGCAGCAGGAGCAGCAGCAGGAGCAGTAGCAGTAGCAACAGCAGCAATAGCAACAGCCAACAGCAGCCAAACAGGGGTCTGCGTGAAAAGGCGGGCGACGACAACAGGAGACGGGGCCGGGGACGGGGACGGCAGCAGTAGGACTCCAACTCCAGGTGGGAGACAAAAGGCGGGCATGGCCACGGTCAGGGACATGGATACCTACGGCGAGTATGGACATGGACATGGGCACACGCCCGTGGTGTGGAGAAGAGCAGCCAAGAACGGGTACGTACCCGACCCTTTCCTTCCGCAAAAGACTGGGGTGAGGGGGGGGAAAGAGCGGAAGGAAAAGAGGAGAAGGAGGAGAGAGAAAGCAGGTGGGAGGGGAAGGGGAAAGGGAGGGAGGGAAAAGCGGGTAAGGCGCGGTACGCACCGCAGACGAGCGGGGCACGCTGTAGTGTACCTCAGGAAGGTGCGCGTCGGCCAGGACCGTCAGGTACCTGCACACCTTGTAGCTGCTAGCAAAGTACCTACTGCATACTTTACTGTAAGGTAAGGCAAGGTAAGGTAAGGAAGTCGCCCCTCTATCCACACCGCGACCGTCGTACCTGCCCCCAACACCCAACCTACCTAGGTAGATAGGTGAGGTAGGTAGGTAGGTGCCCGGAACTCTGCTCTTGCCCTGCACTTTGCTTGCAATGCGCACCTCTCTCAAGTGGCAGGCGGGCTGCCCGGCTGTAAGAGGCAGGAACAGGGGTCCGGATGCACCTTCCAGAGCCCACTTCGCTCTCGCAGCAACGGGCAACTCCAGCACGGCATCCAATTGAGGCCTGAATGTGAACAACGCGACGAGAGCCTGAGCCCGCTGCCTTCCACGAGGCGAGGTGAACCCAAGGCTCCCGTCTCCCGCTTCCATGTCATGTCTGACAGTGGAGGATCAGACGGAGACGCGCAAACCACCAGCAGATCCATCCCATCGACTCCATCCGCCTGCAGGCCCGAAAAAGAACATCTCCAGCTTTCCTTTTCTGCGCAACGGCAACGGCAACGCAGCGGCTATGGCGATGGCGCCTCCGCTTCCTACTCGTGCAGCATCTCCGTGTCCACCGGAGATCGAGTGCCAGCTGCCACTGGCCGGCCTCGGCATCAGGCTTGCTCGGGCCCGCCGGCGTCAGTCTGCTCTCTCCTCTCCAGGAACACGCAGTGTCGAGGCAAACAGCAACGCTTCCTCAACGTCGACCAACACCGGCGAGCCTCACCCTGCACATCAGCATCAGACACAACGTTACGTATCCGCAGTGCCGCACAGCACCTTATCTCGACCCCGTCCGTTCGAACTTCGCCTGCGGCCTGCCAAGGCCCGAGGCACTCCCACACCGTCTGTGACTGCCCACCTGTTTTGTTTGTCTCTGCTCCCTTCGGCGCATGCAAGCAAGTGCGGCACGGCATGGCAGACTCGGAAAGGCGCCTCCTCCGACCAACCGCCATGCACGATCCAGCCCAGCACCATGTACGAATACGTCAAGGATATTACTTACGGCCGTTGCGCACCCTACATTAGCTGCCTTGGCCCCGAACCCTAGCCTCCTGCACATTGCCGGTTGGAGTGTGGGTGACGGTTCGGATACAACACGGTCAACGCCATCACGAAGGGCCGTGAAGCTGCTGCTTGCTGTCGTTGTTGCAACCAACTTGCCAGTCGTTTCGTCGCCTGCAGACCTGCCGAGATACTGCGTCCATCACTGCTCAACTTACTCACAAGTCATGACATCCGCCGGGCCCTACGGATACTCCAGCCTCATTTCGAAGCAATCCGACTCCGCCAGCCATCAGCGCTAAACAGAGACATACTAATGGGCTGCCCCGAGACCTAGTTTCGTCAGAAAACGAGCCGTCATTTCTCATGTCTTGCCCATCCCCTCCGCTCGCTGTCATGGCCCCAGCCAACAACTGTCAACATCAGTCAAACACTAAAACAGGCAAAGGCAGCCCGTCCGTGACCGCCCCGGCCATCATCCACTCCGCCCATCTCGTCGGACGTAACTCCGACTCGCGGCGCCGCTCAGCCGCCATTCTTTACGGATACAGGCACCACATGCCCACTGAGCCCTTGCCCTGTCTGTGCTCAAACTGTCGTAGTAACGGCGCCAACAAAGACGACGCAATTCAAGCACGCGACTGGTTGGCATACGATCGACGCTGGTCAATTGAGTGAATTGAAGAGCTGCTATGCCGGGACCGGCACTGCTGTTGCAACTGTGACCGCGACTAGCTCATCGATGCGGGACGAATGCCGCCGACCGCGCGTGTCGTTGAGAGGATGGATGAGCCGGCCAAAGATACAGCATTTGGGGATACGACACCGCAAAACGTTCAAAGCAGGCCCGAATGGACAAAAGGAACGAAATCGTGATGCTAAGACCAAGGGTCACGCCATATTAGACCGCCGCGGGCTACGGTTCGAAACCAAACCAAACACACAGTACCATCAACCCTCGAGGGTTTCGCATTGCCCGTCAATTGCAACCTTCCCTTTCCTCCCCCTGCCGACGCAGCCTGCCAGCCCGCCAGCCTGCAAGGCAATATCGAGCTCAGATACGGCATGCAGCGTGGATCCCCAACCGCAATGCCTCGCCAACGGCGGTAGGGGGCCACACAGGCTTCTCTCAGAGCTTCTCGAACAAATCATCTTGTGGAGGCATACCAGGGTGAAACATCCCACAGCAACGCTCCGCCATTGATCGCCGCTGCTAGCCCTACTTCTCACCACTGCCACGAGCCGGGGCTGCTTGTTGCTTTTGGTCCACGGCCTGTCTGTGACATCCATGATCAATCTCGCATTTCAACATGACTAGGAGCTATTTGAGATTGCTAAAGCCTAATGACTCTTGCTAGTACCTCATGGGGCGAAAAGAAGCGCTGTTGAAGCTCAATCTCGCAGTTTAAGGCCTTTTCCGCACCCCAGGACCCTGCCGAGTCGCACCTGGCCTTGAACAATACGATACGGGGGCAATTGAGGTCGGGGGTCCGCTGCCAAGCATTGGTGTGAGCTGGACATGGATGCGGCGATACTTTCTCCAACGCGAGCCCAGCCTGACCTGGCAGAAAAGAGCGTGGCTAGGTGGTGAAGACCAACATCTACCGTGCTCATCGCAATCCAACATCAGGACTCGTCAAACCATGGAGCGCGCAGCGTATTCAAGCTGGGCAACACACAGGCAAGACAGAGAAGTCGATACCGTCTCACTCGGCCGCCAACCAGGGAGGGCAGGCCTCGTCGCTGCACCTCTTGCATGCAACGGCCACTCTCCATCCACTCAAAGCCTGCAGTTCGCGATCCCTCGGCTGCCTGTGCATGCCGCCGCCGATCAAGCGAATTGTCCGCCTCAAGCCCCAACCATGCAGTTTATTGATCCACCCTGTTATTCGCGTTTTGATGCGTTGGCGGTTCTGCGGTTGGCTTTGTTTCTCGCCTGTCTCCTTCGAATCCTCTGGCCTCGTTGTGCTTCTGCCGTGCAGGCACCACACCCAGATCAGATGATTTGCCGGCATCTCAAGTCTGATGACTCCGAAGCGTAATGCGGACATGCCCGTCATATCAGCCAAATCGTCAAGGAATAGATGTCGCAGTACGAGTGGATGGGCGGCAAATGTGGCCAGCAAGCCATTCCTACTTAACGGCTAGGAGCTTAACAAATATCTACCGCCGTTTAGATGGCTCATGACCATAGTTGCTTGGCCAGCAACCACGGCCAGGTGTGGGCGGATCTGCCGATGGAGAAACGAGTATCAGTACCTGCCGTGGCAGTATGCGCAGCCTCAGGCCCTGCAACGGCGTGTCTCCAACTGAACCAGCAGCTTCTCCTCATTTACTCGCCATCGTGGCCATTGAGCCAATTGCACGGCGAGTAGCCTGACATAACCAACAGCATGATCACGTACTCTGGCCAGAACAGAAGCAGGTCAGCCTCCAATCGGAGCATGTGCCTGCAAACGGTCAAAAGAGGTCAAAAAGAGCTCATCAATCGGGACAGTCCACGAATACCACGGTAAGAGCTGCCCGGCTCCCTCCGCCCGAAGCAGCCGGACACAGAGTCAGGCAATGGACTGGCACGATTCCCCATGAAACGCTCGAAGCCTGTGCCAGGGCGATCCCCGTGAAGCCCCCGAGAAGTCTCCAGCAAGCCTGGTCTTGCCTGGATTGGGATGGTTCCTGCCAACTATTTCCTCCAACTCCAAGGAGAGATGGTCGCTATGCCCAGGCACTGGACGTACTGGACGTCGGCCTCCCTGCGCCAATATCAGCTACACCCAATGTGTCTGGTATCGTCGTATTTGTCCGCGAGAGCCCCAAGCCCACGTTGGAGCCAGGGACAAGCGCACATGTCAAGTCGGGGCGCCGTCACTGTCTCCAGCATTTGTCGAAGCTTGTCGTCGGCACTAACGCTGAGCCGTCATTCCAACGTTGCGCACTCAGAGTCGAGACCAGGATACTCGCGAGCCGGGTGGTCTGAGCCTTTTTCAGTCCGCTCTTTATTGCCTGCCGTGTCAGTCGCAGCCGCTCACAAACGGGAGAGCCTGTGAAGTTTGCTGATGAGCCCAAAGTCTGTTAAAGGAGGTGGCGTGCCCGTAAACAGAAGCATTTCATGGGGTTTATCGTCAGCCCTCATGCACCCATCTTGGTCCGAAACAGATGGGAACGGGCAGCTGCGGGCAATCGCATCTCATAGAATTCAGCGAAAGAGCTGCCGTGAGGCTTCAGCAGCAAACTCATCGCATGTCACCTCAATTTACAATTGCCGCGTGCAGAGCGTAGGTGCCCTGGGCACTCACGGGTTAAGCCAGCCATGCAGCTCATCGGCGCAGAACATCTACCAACAGTAATGGGATCTAGGGATAAGACCAGGGCAGTCCTGGGCGGTACGATTTCGAAATGACGGTGAAGTGTGTCGGCCAGCCAGAGACAATGCCAGCGCCCACACAACACATGTCGGCGACAGCGACGCACATCGTCCAGGTCGTCTCCGCCGGGCGGCAGCATAGCTGTCTTGTCAAGCGGGCGGTTCCTCCGGCGATCCTGTGTCGTGTTCGATCTGGGGGAGGGATGGCACCGGTTGCGTCCGGTAGCGTCCAGTGTGCGTGTGTCAGGAACTCATCAATCTGACGTTTTAATATTCCGTGTCAATTTTTAGCCTTGCGCGTTGCAGTATGCAACGTCAGTCCATCTCCGGACTGGCTTGCGAACCAGATACGGCACCTCGCAGCCAACACAAACGCCTGCACGATACGAAGATGGAGGCAGGAGGAAGAAGCCTTGCTATTCTGCCGATGGCTTGCGATTTGCAACTCAGCTTTTTCTTCGGACCCTATGCAGACGAGACCCTCAGTCCTCGCCGTGATCCGAGGGCCAGAGGACTACGCGTACATGTTGGAGAAATCTGGGAGTAACCTTGACTGACATATGGTATCGACAATTGAGAGTGTCTGGCAAGCCGGCACGAGCGCCGTTCCTCTGCAACGGGTTTGTGGTCGGAGGGACAAGTTCTTCATGACGGAGCAAGGACACCAAGCTGGCCTGAAACCCCTTGTGGAGGCCGGGGGGTCGCTGAGATGCCTAGCGGACTGTTTGCGAGGTGCGGATGCCTTCGACCGCCTGCGTAGCACTGTCTACCATCCAATCTGCAAGGTCGGCCGGCGATGTTACGTTTTTTTTGGAGATTCGTCGGGGTGATAGGGGCCTGCAATAAGGCGGGCCCTAGCCGTTCTCTCCTCCTCGATCCATCGACAAAGACCAGATGTGCGCAGCGTCCTGCCGACGAATCAAGCCGCTAGCCCCATCCGCCCACGGCACCTGATCTCGTGATGCTGTCTGGGCGGCTAGGCGAGCATTACGGGTCCGGAGCGTCTTCTATTGGGTCGACGGAGATGAGTTGCAGCCAGCCTTCGGTGGCTCACGGGGTAGTTGACGGGGCACCTTCGGACTCGTCGACGGCCTCGCACGTGGGAAAACGATGAAAACGCGTGAGGTGAGGAGGTGCCGGGGCCGATGCCGTTCATCCAGCGACAGAGACGTTTCTTGACCTGGCGCGGTTTAGAGTTTTTGCCCCCGGCTTCTCGCGAAGAGGCCCTGAAGGCTGACGTTGCAACTCGCAACTGATGAACTCCGCCGACTCCCGCCCTCATCCATCCATCTCGTTCATCGCTCCTCGGCCAGGTCAACAAGTCGGTCGGCAACGACAGGACGCAGGGGACGGGATCGCTAGCTGCAGCCCATCCCTTGCCCTGATACAGCCTCTCTCTGCCTTACGTACCCGCGCGTAAGCATGCAATGCTTCCTCGCAAGTAAGGAAACGGGCTGGCTGTCAACTCTCCGCCAAGGGGGTGGTTGGATGCCAGGTTTCTCGCGTGCACGCTTCACACGGAGACAACCGTCGGACTCGCATGCTCAGTCTCGTGGGGATGGCATGATCAACCATCTCTTTCGCGCCTCGGGCCCGCCAAAACAAAGGAAAGGAACAGAAACCCACGAGACACCTGCCCTCCTCTCGCCCCCTCTCGCTGCCTTTTCTTGCCCCCCTGCCCGTCACGCTACGCGCAAATGACGGCCGACGCCAAGTGCTCGCGGAAGCAGCGCTCCCAGATCCGGAGTGGAGAGAAGTCTCCCATGCGGTTTAGGGCATGCATGGCTGCCATGTGGGATGACTGACTAGCAATGGAGGCGGACTTTCGTTTACGAAGTTTTTGTGTGTGAAAAAACCAGGCCGAGAGGGGGCTGGTTATCGTCGCTGCTCTCTCTGCCACTCAGAGCTCCGATTTCAGCCCTGGGTGCCTGCAGTTGTCCGTTCTTTGCTGGACGGCGTCTTCGCCTCATCCGGGAGGAGCGCCCCGTTGCTTATGTAGCAACGAACCGGTCGGCGATGAGATGTGAGCAAGTCTTCATTTCCCTCCAGAAGCGCTGTTTTTCAGGCTGTCAGGGATGTGCCGACTTGAGACAGGCTGCCCTGATCGGAAGTGCCATGTGGCTAGTACCAGGGCTATCTTGGGAAGACCTTCGAGACGATTCTTTGTCGATATTGTCTCTGTGGTTCCTCCACCAAAGTCCAAGACTTTGACGAACGTCCAACAGCATTGCCCTAAAACAAGAATCTGTCCCCGGCACGGACGGGGAGTAGCAAATGCCGTCGTGTTCTCGTCGGGCTTTACTTCGGGACCGCATCGACATCACGCAAGCCTACGCGTCACGTATCGTGGGATGGCGGATCCGGCAAGCAATGGGCATCGGAAACCAACAAAAAGCTACAGTACGAACTCGCGGTGCAGGTCGCCATGGCCATCTCAAACGAGGCCCAACTGGCGCACACACACCTATGAGCATCTCATCCCACGCCGCGCTGCAGATCCATCTGACGCAGCTATATCCCAATATGGGACAGCCTGCCGTCCGTTGTCCGCCTTTTTGCCTGCCCGCCCGCTTACTTACGACGGTTGGAACCCCCTGCGCCAACAGAACTCGGGCAATGTGCGCAATATGGATGATGTATCCCTTTTTGATCGACCGGTGAGGGGGCGTAAGCACGGCACGGCTCGGCCAGCTTCGTTCACACTCTGGATTGATTGTCAGCCACCCTTATTCTTGCACAGACGCCCGGAGTGCCTCAGACGGCCACGCCTCCTGTTGTTGCTCCTGCTCCTGATACCGCCTACCCCATGATACCGTCCGTGGGCTGGACCAAGTTGTACGATGATGGACTGAGGACATGTGATATGAGCACAGTATGATGAAGGTAGTCTAGAGAATCTGCGACATTGAGAACGGGGGCTGTGAGCCTGTGATCGCCCGCATCTTGACCGGCCAAGCAAACGCGCCTCCACAAACACACGCACACCCCTTCACCGTCAGCAGTAAACATGCATCTGGTCTCAACGAGATCACCCCGCCTTTTTGTCGCTCACGGCCACAGCTCGATCTTCTCCCAGCCATTGGACCTCTCTGCGCCATCCGCCGGCGTGTCCCCGTCGGCCTCCGCGCCGACGTACCGGTGCAGCCACCGCCGCGGGTCTTCCGCGTCGCTCAGGTCCGTCTGGTCCACCTCCGTCGGCACGATCACCACCACGCGGAAGTTGGCCCGCGCCACTTCGTCGTGAAGGTCCTCGACCTTTTGCCCCAGCTTCAGCTTGTCGGTCGGCGGGTTCGCCGCCCGCGATGTTCCCGGCTCCGGATTGCGGAAGGTCCCGCGCATCCCCGGGCTGAGGTTGCCAAAGTGCGCCGTCACCTCGCGCCCAAAGCTCCAGTCCTTGTCCGCGACGTGGTCCCTGACCTCCTCGGGTAGCTTTTCCTTCCGACTGGCGACGTCGGACGGAGCAACCTTGCGCATCCGGGCGAGCAGCTTCTCCCGCACCGCCGCCGCAGAGCCGCCGCCCTCCTCAATGTCCGGGCCGAGGATGTACGCCTCGCCGCGGACGCGCCACTGCACCTTGGCGTCTGTCCAGAAGCATGCCTCGACGGGCGCGCCGCCGCCGGATTCCGCAGCGCTGGACGCGAAGAAGTCGGGCACCTTGGCCATGCGGGCGTCCGTCGTGAGCGTGAGCACGTCGCTCTCGTAGAGGGGCGGGTTGAGCTCGGCCGTGTTCTTTGGGTTGACGGGGAGCGACGCCCACATGCCGCGGAAGATGACGGTGCGCAGGCGCGGCGAGGCGCTGCCTGCGGCGGCGGCGGCGGCGGCGTGGAGCGTCGCGAGGGTGAATTCGGGTGAGGCCATTTCCGTCACGTTTTTGAGGAAGCCGGAGCGCCACGGCGCGGGGCCCGCTGCTGTTGACGAGGACGAGGTCGGCATGCTGCGCGGTGTAAAGTGTTGGGTAAGCTGGCTCAGGCGGCTGGTGAGGTTTCGGACGGGATTCATGTGGTTTGGTGGTGAGGGTGAGATGGTGGAGGTGGAGGGTTTGGGACCGTCTTGCGCGATTGAGATCGGTGTCATGTTTTCGGGCGCCGTCTATGATTCATCATCGGACCCAGTTTCGGCCGTCGTCCCACGTCAACGTGATGTTTTGAAGCTCGACTCCAATTGGTGTCGATTGACGTCGCTGGAGTGTTAAGAGGTCCTCGACTTTGAACGATTGATGTCCGGCAATTGAAGAGCCTCGACGAAGGTACGTAGGTTCATTGTCGCGGGGTGTGTTGTGACCCCGCCGTCGTCATGACGTCGGCTCGTCGACGGCTTTAGATGAACTCTCTGCACTCGCGGCACCTCCAAGCCAATTTGCTTCTCCCGCATGCAAAACTGCCATATCATGGACTATTCGGAGTTCATGACCGGTCTTCTATATTTAAACGTGACAATTATGTTGATGGGAGTTCTGCCACGTTGTGGCGACCGGTCTGCGAATGCCTTCTTCGAGGTGAGGGAATCTCCTATCGACAGTCGGGCTTCAGACACAACATCATTCGCCAGTCTGGCTTTGATTGATTTGATTGTCTGATTCTGTTGATTTTTATTCACTGGGATTTAATTTACGGATGTAGCAGTTGGCGTTCCCAGTCGACGAATGCCGCGTTGGGGTCGTGGGCCTTTCTATCGAGGCTGTCCAACATTTTTAGGTCGGCTGTTATTCTCAAGCTACTTCTTATGAGTTTCAATAAACACGATTAACTGTGCAGTTCGTTGATTCTATCAGCATTCGTTCAGAGACACACTTGTGTCATGAAGACATCGTCAGTCCACCACTTCACTCTCGGTCTGTCGGTTGCTTCGAGGGATGCACCAAGTTGAGTGCGAGCTGGCCAGCCCTTTCCACAACAGGCAGGTTTTCAATCATTCTGTGAACGCTGCAATTTGATGTCGGTTTCGGGAGGGCGAATACTTGCTGCGTGTGGCCGCTGCGCTTTCCGGCAGCCATTCTCGGAGCACGTTACAACAGAGAAGTGCATCGCGCTGGGTCTGGATTTGGAGATTGGGTCACGAGCTTCTAGTTGATCACAGGGTAGACAGATCTCCAGCTTAATCTATACGTTCCATCTAAGCCATCCGTGGCGACATAGAGGGTGTGTGATTGAGGAGCTGCCCAGAGTTCGAATTGTTAATCGTAGCCAGCTGTGTTGTCGATGAGTACTCGCGGAGCCGTCCTGACTGAGATTTAGTAGTATTTGTTTTTAGTGAAAGAGCCATTTTTATCCTCTCCTGTTGTCTCCTCTATCCATTCTTCGTCTATTGGCTCTACTCTCGGGACTGCCTGTGCTTGCCTGTGATGGTGCTGCTTCTGAACCAGGGAGAAGCCGTCCATCACGGCTTTGGCAACTTGATGTCTTTCTTGCCTGGTTCACTCCACCTTGCAGTCTGGGACGCCTTTTTGGAGGGGATTCTCAGTGTTCTTCGCACTTTCTCTTTCTGCCTGTTCCTGCCCCGCTGATATCCTGCGACGTATATCCCCACC
This sequence comes from Colletotrichum tropicicola, assembly GCA_025962755.1. Classification (NCBI taxonomy): domain Eukaryota; kingdom Fungi; phylum Ascomycota; class Sordariomycetes; order Glomerellales; family Glomerellaceae; genus Colletotrichum; species Colletotrichum tropicicola. Next base: position 74,516 of record JAOWMA010000019.1, read on the forward strand.
GTATGATGCTTGATGCATGAGACCGTTCTCGTGGTCGATGTCTGGACCGTTTTTATCCGTGTTGCTCGAGCCTCCAGATCGAACCTTGATGACATAAAATGTGTAGGCCGAGCCGTTGAATTCCCGCTTTATCTTTCCGACTTGCCCGCCATTTACTTCTCGTGCGGGATGTCTATGGCATACCCCAATTGAGGGATGCATCCTCCATGACTGCTAATACGGCGATTCTCGGCATCTTTTCTCGCCCCTATCCCTACCCCTAAATCACCAGGCCTCTGGGCCCCCTCGACAGGCTCGAAGTCGATGCGGCCCTCGTCGCGGGGCGCCGAGCCGTCACTTGTGTACTCGGACTCGTCGTCGCCGTCCGGATTTAACACCTGAGCGGCTCTCCCGATGGCTTGAGAGAGTATGTAGTTAGCTATGTGACTATTTTATAAAAACGTAAGTCGCTAGTGTAAGCTCTCACCCTCGTGCGCCACTATAATGCACTTTTGATTGTCCCATCCGAGGTCGAGCATGAGGTCGATAAACTCTGCCCAGAGCCTCGTGTGAGTATCGGCCTTGTGCTAGGGTTAATAACTGTCTAGAGCTCGTGGGTGTTCCTCCCGTTCGTATACCTTGGCTTGACGATGGGCGCCGGGGTTGGTAGTGCGGCTGCTATTCCTGGCGATGAGGGCACGGTTTTGGCTGGCGTTACTCATTGTATGTGATAGCCTGTTTTGTTTGTTTTTGCTATTTGCGACAAGAGAAATTAACGGCTTAACCTCCTTTCGATGCCACTCGGGTTGCCTCCTAAGCAGGTTGCCGCCGCGCCTGCAAATACCCCCCATGGCCCAGCCTTCTCCCTTAAATAGGTCAACAGTCAGACTAACTAAACTCAAGCACGACGATGCCTTGAGGTATTGCTTTGCAGCCACAAGTCGAACCCCTGAGTCTACCCAAGGCACCTATAATCACACAGTATTTACGGTCGACACTAGATTCAAAGCTTGGATTAGATCGGTCACCTGGTATCAGTATGACTACTCATAATGAATAGCTATCGAGGAATACTCCAGAGGAGATGCGTAACACGGCCTATGACCAACGACAACAGTTACGGGTAACTGTTGCCCGTATGAGTGAGACTCGCCTTGGCCTCCCACAGAAGCTCTCCATCTTCATACACGCAAAAATTGACCACAATACTGCTTGTTTGTTGGCTTGTCCTTGCTCTTTGGACAGTTTCTTTTCTATCTTCAAACATTCGGCCTACGAGGTCTTCATAACATGCCGAGGTAATGAAAGTACACACCATTCCCTATTGTGTCCAGCGCTTGTACTCGACTATCTATTAGAAAGAAGTTCGATCTGCTGTACAGCCAGATCTCGGAATCTTGTGATGCAGCCATTGCATCAATGAGTAGGGCACGGAGAAATGGACCCATGACTCACATGGGAACAAGCTCCTCCACCCGAAAACTCAGGCTTAGGCAGTATATATCTCTGGTAGATGTGTACCGTTGCTTCTCCCGATGAATGACGCGAGAGGTATTTCCGCTAACCAGCCTGGTCAGCGAGCGGCTTCATTTCACCAGAGCCAGCACGGTCTCATCCTGCTCCGTGTATTTCTAGAGAGCGTGCCTCCCGCTCATGAATATCCCAGAAACCCCCGCCGTTCTTTTCATCATATCATTTCCCTATTGAAAGGATAAAACTAGACTTGTACTCTTGACACCCATGCGGGCTAGCTTCAGTAATCATGAGGCCGGTTTTCAGGTTGGTTTCTTCCCCATGGCCTCTGCTCTTCATACGAACGTCTACTAGTCAGACTTCGCTATTCCTTGACGCAACGATCTTGGGTGTTGGGATGCGTCGGAGTTGTTCAGATTAAGCCTCTAGGGCCATATTATCCTGCCACGGCATGCTCGTTAGAACACTTGTCCCGGAGAGACCGAGCGGGGTATTGACTCAATCTCTCAAATCGTCTGGGGTTTGAAGGGCCCCGTTCATGACGAACGCTGAACCGCAGGGGCTCGGGGTTTAAAATCCAAGAGTCTAGACACATTTATGTCCCGCGTCGGGCCTTTTTCCCGGCCCGGTGAGTGATGAGCCGCCACCGGCGAGATCACAATCGACAGGACCGACAGGGGCTGGAAACTGTTATAAGTTTTCTTTCTACAGCTTCTGACGTAAAGAATATGCCTGAAGGTCAAACGGGAGAACGATCTCAGACGCAGGTACCTATTCGTTCAAGGCGCCAAGCAGCAGCTCGATATCCACCGTGTCCTGCCGGAACGGTTTTCCCAGCCAACAATTTCCAGCAGCCAGAGCATCATCCTTGCCCGGTGCTCGTCTGGAGTTTCTTCGCGGCTCGTGACGAGGGTCGTTGAACTTGAAAAGAGTTTTTCATCCCATCACTCCCTAGCCGGTGCGCGATTGGCCGCTGCAGTACCGACGCGGAAAGCGAAACCGAGCTCTCTGTGTTGGGTCTCTGCCCGAGTATTTTCGATCTGCGCTATTCCTTTTCTTTTCCCTTTTTTCCACTGCATTCTTTTCCAATTTTGGCCACTCCAAAAGAATACGCTGATGAGGTTTCTCATGAGACATGAAACGAACAGTGACGTGCGGGCGTCGGTGATCCTCCTGAGTGCCCCGAATCATCGTCCTTACTACCTAGGCTAGAGAGTCAAGCTGGGCAAGAATTACAGAGTTTGAACGGCGGTGTCAAGATGTCAGTATTGTATGAAGCTGTCATGCAGACTGACGCTACCTATGGGATGCTTCAAAAAGCTCAATGCCATAATTATAGTAGGCACATATCACGGACAAACGGGGTCTCCACATATTTCCGAGGATAACAAAGCATTGTATAATACTACCAGACATCAATGTAAGTCAATAGAGGCTATGCGGTGGCAATATTCGTGTGCCTCGTTGCGCCGCCCTGGGGTTCACGGATAGATCCCTCTTGTTGTCGGGTAGAGCCTGTCTGATGTGCCTCTTCATGACTCTCTTCGGTTGCTCCTCGAGCATGCCGCGATACCAGGTGTCGCGATGTAAGCCTTATCACAATCAAACGGAACGTTGGGATGGAAGAGTAAGTAGCCACGGAAAGACTTTGTTTAGTTGGCCCTGGCACCCCGACTTGCTTACCCGAAGTGGACTTCCCGAAGAGATCTTGATTTCTTGGGAGACGAACCCGACGAATTGGCCAGAGCCAGAGACGACGGGCCAAACAGGACGACGGGAAACTTTGGGATCACCTTCACTTCATGATGGACTGGTGGCTCAGGACTGGTGTTGCAAGGTGCTGGGTTTTGTTTATCGCCTCCTGAACAGCCCTGGCAAGGTACAGCCACTCCCTGTGTGCGAACCTGAATCTGTCGATGCCGCATTGGTTCGGCATTGCAGAGAATTGTAAGCGGGTTCGGACTGTTGATATCTGGTGACTGGTATTGGCACATGTCCACCTCTCGAGCTTGTGTTCCCAGCCCTCTCGATCAAAGACACTTCTGACACGCAAACTGCAAAAGTCATCGCTTAATGTCTTTGTCGCAATGAGTCAGCGGTGAGCAGCGCACTTTCACGGCGGCCGCCGGAGCCGTCTTGATGTCAGTTGCCTTGCCTGCTGCGTGCCGCAACCCAGCGTAATCCTCAGAGTTAAAGCCACAAACGAGGCAAATACGAGTCAAACATAGCACCAACACCGTCCAGAACCGTCCATGGACGTGCAAAAAGAGCAGAATCAGCAGCAGACTAACTGGCATGACTCGATTGCGCCCAAAAACAAAAGAATTGCGCCGAGGGGGAATCGAACCCCCGGCTCCCCGACGCTGCTGGATGGCAACGGAGAATTTTACCACTAAACCATCGGCGCGATGATCTCTGAAGCGATGCTGAGTGGTGCCTGGGGCGCGCCTATGTCGCGTGCAGGCGCGGAGCGAGGGCGTGCAGATCCGCAGTTGTGGGCCAGCAGGGGTGCCGGGGGCGATATCGGCCGGGGAGGGATAACCGGCAAAATGCCCGAGATGAGAGAGCCTCAACAAATCGGTCGCCGGGGTGGTGGGAGGAGCCCGGAGCCTTGTGGAAGAAGGCCGAGTTGGTTCGTTGGTTTCTGTCAGGGCTGGCTGGTGTAGAGTTGTTGGTGGAATCGGGGCTCTCGCGGCGGGCTGGCTGGTCGGATCGGTGACGTTGATGCGGGTAGAAGTGCGCGACCCTGGCGAGGATTCCGGCAGGCAAGGAGGCTTTTGCCATGAGAGGTGCAAACCAACAGGCTTACGAGAGCGAATTGCTCGACAACGTCGCAGTGTGTTGCCAAGTTCAACGGCCATAAAGCCAAGTTTTCGGGGTGCGTCTGCTAGCCCTCTCGTAGTCGTGGGCCTCTGGACGGCTGTCTCCGGCGACTGATTCCTGGCTAGCCAGCTCGAAGAGGACGACGCGCCGGCGTTGCTTCGCACCCTGGGCGAAAGCGATTAGCGGCTCCTGATCGTCTATGCAGAATGGAGGATGGCCCAAGACTGGGACAAACCCCAGCCGTCCAGCCATCCAGCCATGCCGTTGACCGGCCGGCAGTTGACCTCGGCCATGGATGACTCGGGGCTTTTGGCTGCATGTAGGGCGATGAATCAGTAAAGGACGGGCCCTCGTCACGAAGTCGAACAAGGAGCGGGCTCACCACTGGTGCTGGCTGTACATGTATGTGTGCGTAGCCGGGTGCCGATGGGAGCTGTCCATGTGGCAAGCATGGCGGAGTGCGCTGTGTCCGTGGAGGCGTCGTGGTCAGCCCCAGCCAGCCCCGATGCTAGTATAGGCGGCAGGCTGTTCCCTCTTTTCCCTTGTTCGAGTGTTGGTGGTTGGTGGTTGTTGTGGTGCTGTGTGGTGTTGGTTGGATCTAGACTCTTGAATGTGTGTGTGTGTGTTTGTGTGTGAGAGAGCGTGTGTGTCTACCTACCTGAGGTAAGGAAGGTACTGCGTACTTCCCTAGCACCTTCCTGGCCTTGCGATATGTGTGCGCCTGCCGTATGTGTGTCCGGGCGGTTTTCCCCTCTTTTCCCTCATGTTTCCAATCCCTCTTCCCGCCTCTTTTTCCCTCCTTATTCCCATCGCCCTTTTCCCACCCCCAAAATACGAATCCCGCGCGCCCGCCGCCGCCGGCCACCCCCGAATTTTCTGCCTGCGCTTGTGCGACTGTTCCCCGTCCGCAATCGCCTGTTTATTCCCAGCGACCCAAGACCTCCGACTCCGAACTCTGGGCGCCGGTGACACGACCCAACACCCTCTCACCCCAAGCCCGCGCCACGCCGTGTGTCCCAAATTCGCTGACCTTATTCCCGGAGCCCAGCTCGCAATTGCAGATTGCACAGCTTCCCGTCGCTCCCTCCGCCGCGCAAACCCCCGGAGCTGCCGGCCGCGACAGGAGGGCCCATCAACCACCGCGTGCCCAGACGGACGGCGGAGCTGGAGCAGCGCAGCGCCAGCGGCACTGGCCCTTCAATTGGCCTCCATTGGCATCCCGAGCCGCCGCCGCGCTCTCGTCGCACAAGATCCGCCGTCGCGGCCCCGTTGCCGTCTGACAGATTGCCCGAAGCCGATTGATTGACTGCGCGCGCGCGCGCTGCAGTCATCCGCCCAGCTGCTGCCATGGCCCCTCCCGACCATCCGCAGCAGCAGCAGCAGCAGCCCTTTACGCCGAGCTCGGCCTCGACAATCTACGCATCACCGGCCTCAGAACACGGCCGCCTGCCACCACCGCCGACGACGACGACGACGGCAGCGACATCGTCGCAGACCCCAAACAGCGCTGCCTCGCTCCCACCACCGCCATCATCCTTAGTAGCCGCACCGCCGACGCACAGCTACCCGTACGACGGCATCAAGACCGAGGACAGCGTCGACGGCAACTCGGCCAGCCCCGACGGCCTGCCCAACGCCTCCGACGAGCCGCCCAAGAAGAAGCAGAAGCGCAACAAGCCAACCCTGTCGTGTCACGAGTGCGTCGAGCGCAAGACCAAGGTTCGTTCGCCAAGACATCTTTCTGTTTGCCTTTAATCTTGTTTTCCCCGATCGCCGAGCCTCTCTTGGCGAGTTTGCTTGACTCTGCGTTTCTTCAAATTTGCTTTCCCGTGCTGCGCTACAGCTCGCCCTTCTCCCTCCCCCGCACGTCGACCTCCTCCAAGGTCCACCGTGGCAGCCCGCAGTCGGTGCCGATGCTGGTCCGAAGTCTTGACGTCTGGGCCTGTCTGTCTGCTGCTATTTACGGGAGATGGGCGCTGGGAGAGTCATTCATGCTACACGTGGCGTGCACGCTGTGTGAACCTTATGCCTCCCCGGATCGTGCTTGACGTTTCCCCATGCAAGATCCCCCTGCGGTTGAATATGAATCGTACCTCTTCAGCCGCAAGTCATGTCGACAAATGCTAAAATACCAAACAGTGTGATCGAGGCAGGCCTCACTGCTTGGCCTGCATTAAACGCCAGACCGAATGCAAGTACGCTCATGTCGCAAATCTCCTCGAGTAAGTCAAACCTTGTTGAAAGCGTCACCATCACTGACAAACCCCAGGGAAACAACGAGGTCGGCCACCAACGGCCGGCGGATGACCAAACCGCCCAAGAAGAAGCCCTCAGATGTCAACACCATCCCCAACATCGCCGACAGGGGCCTGATCGAGGGCCGCGGCTTCACCTCGCGCGGCTCCGTCGGCTCCATCGCCTTCTCCTCCTCCACCGGCCTGCTCTCCAACGTGCCTTACTCGCTGCCGACTGCTAGCAATGTGTTTGGCATCGGCTCTGAGCACCCCTTTGCCAACTACTGGACGTGTGAAGGAGGGCTGCCCGAGGTCATCTCGGTCCTGCCGGACAAGATCCAGGCCGACATCCTGCTGGCCCAGTACTTTGAGTGCGTCGACCCGGTGTACCCTATGATCCACCGCCAGACCTTCTACGCCGACTACGAGCATTTCTGGAGTCTGAGTTCGGAAGAGAAAAACCGCGTCGATGCTGCCTTTATCGGCCTCATTTTTGTCATGCTGGGGCTGGGAACGCAGTTTGTGACATCGACCTCGCCCAAGGACGGGAAGCAGACGGCCGAGTTCTACGCGTCGGCGAGTAACCAGGCGCTGCGGATGTTTTCTTACCTGAGTGCTGCTTCATTACGGTCAATCCAGGCCATGGTTCTGTGAGCAAACCTGCAGGACTCTGACTGGCTTGATACTAACGGGACCAGGTTGACCTACTTTTTGATCAACGACAACCACGCTTCAGACGGATGGGCGTTCGCAGGCATTCTGATACGCCAGGCCTATGCTATGGGCTTGCACCGCGATCCCAACATTGGCATGCCACCCCTGACACATTTCGTCCAACTCACGGCTAACTTGCGCAGTAACCCCAGAGGCTAGCATCTTTGAGAAGCAGCAGCGCCGCAAGCTCTGGCAGGCTGTTCTCCTTCAAGACACATTCCTCACTGTCCTCCTCTCCCTGCCACCCTCGGCGACGCACACGGACGTCTCGGTCGAGGACCTCCTCGACGACGGCTCGGCCATTGCCTCCAGCGACCCGACCGACATCGCCTACATCCGCGGGTCCTGGACGCTCGCCAACCTCGTTCAGGAGACCATCTGCTCCCCGCGCTCCCTTGACATGCCCATCTGCACGACGGCGCGGCACAAGTCCAAGCTCGTCGCCGACTTCCGCGCCGTCTACCGCTCCTTCCCGGACGTCTTCCGGTCTTGGGACGCCGACAGCCTCACGTCCCTGTCGCGCACTAATAAGCGCGTCGTTCGGCAGACGCTATTCTTGACAAGCAACTACCACCACAACATCATGCTGGTGCACGCTTCCGAGAGCCCCGACGTGCCGGTCAACGTGCGCGGCACGCTTGAGGCGGCGCACGAGGCCATCAACTCGTTCTTTTTGCTCTTCAACATCTTTGAGCTCGAGGCGCGCGTCTGGTGGGTGTTCAACCACCGCGCATTCCTCGAGGCGCTGTGCATCGGCAGCGTGCTCCGCGAGACGGCCAAGGACCCGGCGGCGGTGGAGGCGGCGGAGCGAGACCCGCTGTTTGTAAGGGCCCGGGCTGACATTTGTGAGTGTGCCGTGTGTTGCGTGATGTATGCGTATCCGTGGTGGCGGGATGGCTAACCAAGTGTCACAGCGCGCATGGTCCAGATCATGGAGTTGATGGGCGAAGGCGACCAGGGGTCCGACGTCGCGCGGGCTCGGGTGCAGGTGTTGAAGGATCTCCTCTGAGCGTCTTACCCCTGATGACGCCGCCCCGCGGTTGTCGGTGGGTGTCTGATTTATTTTTTGCATATCTCTTGGACCCGGCGGGATGGCATGCTGCGCGCAAGTTGCGTCCATATATTGCGTAAGGTATCTAGACGAGCGGGAGTCTGTGTTCCGGCCTTTTTGACCTCTTTTGTGAGGTGTTTACTTTTCAACGGTTCGCGGATACGTAGTCCGGGGCACGGGGTGAGGCGCATTATCGGTCGACCTATTTTGTTTCTTCGACTTCCCCCATGTTGGCATACTCACTCGGGGGAGCTAGAATATTGGTTAATGATAGGTTAATGAGCCTTGGCGGCAGACATCGGACATGCACCCTTTTTCCCATCGTACCACGTCTCTTTCGGCCTCGGTGGGCGAAGGCACGGCCACTCGCAGGCTCCACTGGGAAGCTCTCATCTATTCAAAGAGCAGCAGGACCCGAAACGGCGTCGCCGCCCGTCAAGTCTGCATGCGAAATGCAAGGTCCCCTTCACGAGAAGTCGACTGTCAAGCTCGAAAAAGGACTCGAAAGAGGGTCCCGGAAGACTAGTGTCACCCCACGTTCCGTACCTAAGGTAAGGTAAGCAATGTAAGGGCCAAAAAGAGCACTGGCAGAATCGCATCAACCCCACCGCCCCACCCGGGTTGCTTAGCCTGCGACGGCGCTCGATGATTGGCCGCATGCCGCTGTTGGTCCCGAGGCCGGCCGGGACGCTGGGGGCGGGAGGTGCTCGGGCGCACGGGCCACGCAGCGGTTCGCAGCAGGAGGACTCGTCAGCTCGTCGGCCGTGATTGGCCAAGACCGGTCCCGCGGCGCCGAGAGGATTGCGCAGCCCCAATGTCCCTTGATGCGCCCTGGCGATGGGCGGTGGTGTTTGCCGTGGGTGGTCCCAGGGACGCGTAGTCTCCCTGAGTCTCTCATTTCGAGGGACTGTGTTTTCTGAAATCTCTCAGTTCCCGTTCCCTCTCCTCTCTCTCTCTCCTGTCTGCCTCATCACTTTCATCTTGTGTGGGAGTGGGAATACCTTCATTCGTTTTTTTTTTCATCTTGCTTCGTTTCAGTTCCCATCTTTGAGTGAGTTTGGTCACAGAGAAGAGGGAGGAGAATTGTCTATCAAACGGTCTAAGACAAGCTCGGTGACCACACACACACACACACACACACACACACACACCCAAAAGTACCTGCACACCACGCTTGCGACGTACGTACATACGTACGCCGGCCAGGCAGCCATTTATCATACTGGCCACTTCCCTTTTCCTACGCACCTCCGACCCTACGACCTGACCTTGTTCTACCCTCTCGACCACCACGACGACGACGAAGCCAGACAACGAGGACCGACCCCATTCTCTAGGCAGAGAATCCCGTCCGTCCTTCTCGCCCCGCCGGCAGGTCAAGGAGACTCCGTAGACTCCCCAGCCGAGCACGATACCCCGTCACGAGGAATCACAGCGCTACCTCACACCTGTTGCCCATTACGCCCAGGCTCACCGTCGCCCATCATGCGCGGCCTGGCGCAAGCTCTCCTGCTCGCGCCGGCTCTGGTCGGAGCCGCCCCGTCGCGGATCGAAGCTGAGAAGGTCAAGGGTGTGTAACAGTCACCTCACTCTCTCACGTTCACACTCATCATGAGAAATATACTAACACCAGACGGCAAAAAAAAGATGCCTCGCCCTCGACCTTTGTCACCTTTGACATCCCCCCAGGCTTCAACGAGGACCAGCCCGAGCCCTACGTAAGTCCCCCCCTTCGAGTATCGTCTACAAAGACTCATCAGCTGACAAAACAACACCCAAGACCCTCCACCTCGAGGTCCTCGAAGCGCCCTCCCCCTGCGCCTACCCCAACGTCAAGGTGAACGACAATCCGCTCTCCCAGGGCGGCCACACCCTCGGCCGCGGCACCTTCGCCGGCGACCACGACGGCTCCACCTTCATCGCCTCCTGGTCCGCCACCTGCGCCGGCGACGAGCAGCTCCTCCGCTTCACCCTCGAGTCCCTCGCCGGCCGCTCCCTCGCCTCCGACCTCGCCTTCGTCGCCCGCTTCCGCCAGACCGCCCCCGCCGCCATCATCGAGGTCGCCGGCCCCGTCCGCGTCTCCGACGCCCGCCCCCTCCCCGAATGGGACGCCCGCAAGCCCCGCCCCGGCGACGACGAGGACGGCCTCCTCGAGGACCCCCCCTTCCCGCCCCCGCCTCACCACCATGTCGGCAACCACCGGGAAGGCGACCGCCCGCCTCAGCCTCCGACTCCGCCTCCGACGTCCCCGGCGCCGCACCACCCCCACGGCGGCGAGCACGACAAGCACGTCGAGCACGAGCTCGCGGAGCTCGACTGCCTCCGCCACCAGCTTCACGCCCTGGAGCACCTCATTCACGACAAGGAGTCGCGTCTGGCGAGGGACCACGGCATCCGGCCCGCCCACCACCACCGTCGCCTGCGCGAGTGCGACTCGCTCAAGTGCGTCCTCGACACCCTGATGCGCAGCGTCGGCGGCGGCGGCTTCCGCGGCGGCTTCCACGGTTTCGGCGGCGGTCGCCATCGCGGCCCGGGAGGTCACGGTCACGGTCACGGCGGCGGCCCTCCTCCCGTGTGCGGCGCCTTCCCGTTCCCGGAGCACGGCAACCACACGCGCGGAAACCATACGCTGCCGCCGCCGCCGCCGCCTCCGGGGTTCTGCCACTGCGGTCCGCCGCCCCCGCCGCCTGAGGGACCGCCTGAGGGACTTCCTGAGCCGCCTCATGGTCCGCCTCCCCCGCCGTTCGAGGAGCCTCCTCATGGACCTCCCCACGACGACTTCGACGGGCCCGATGGACCTCCTCCGCCTCCTCCGTTCGGCGACCATCCCCATGGCCCCCCTCCTCCGCCATTCGACGAGCCTCCCCACCACGGCCCTCCTCATGGACCCCCTGAGAGCCATCACCACGGCCCTCCCCCTCCCCCTCCGGGTCCTCCTCCCCCGGGTCCTCCTCCCGACCACGAGCATGAGCACCCCCTGGCTCCTGACCACCAACGCGGTCCTCACCCTCAAAACGCCCACCACCACGGTGTAAGTCCCCATCTTCCCCCCTTTGGCCTCACACAGCTAACAAAACCCCCCTCCAGCCCCCCCCTCCCCCCCCTCCTCATCCCCACCACCACCACCGCATCCCCTTCTTCGCCAAGATCGCCGCCGGAATGTTCCTCCTCTTCGGCCTCCTCGCCCTCATCCGCACCCGCCTAGCCACCTCCTCCTCCTCCTCCTCCCGCGCCGCCCGCAGATCCGACCGCCGCCAACGTCGCCAACGCCGCCGCGACGAGCGCGAGGCCCGCAAAGCCGCCTTCACCGCCTCCGTCGCCGACATCTGGTCGCGCATCTTTGCCGCGCGCCGCGACGTCTCCGACGACTACGACGACGACGAGGAGAAGCGCGCCTTCCTGACCGGCGGCGGCGGCCGCTACCGCTCCGCCTCGGAGGTGTCCCACCCGGGCCAAGACGACGACGTCCAAGGCGGCCGCGACTACGACGACATGGACAGCATGTCGCAGGAAATCGTCGAGTTCCGCAACGCCGCCACCATGGTCACCGAGATGGTCGCCGCAGAGGAGGGACGGCAGAGGAGGCAGATGCTCATGGCGCAGCGCCAGCACCAGCATCAGATTCAGCATCAGCAGCAGCACTGCCACTATCACCACCACCACCAACACCCACACCCACACCCACACCCACACGCCGCGATGCCCGGCGCCGCGCCGATGACGCCGCCCAGCCCGACGGCCGCCTTCGCCGACTACATGGCCGACGACGTGCTCCCCACCTACGACGAGGCCGCGCCGGCCGTCGTCGTCTCGGACGGCTTCAGCAGCTACTCGCCCGGCTCGAGCGAGTACACCCCCAGCGCGCCGTCGGACGGCCCCGTGTCGGACCTCGACGAGGTGTTGGGCGACACCAGCTCCAAGAACTGAGAAGATGTTTTTATTTAGAAGAGAAGGAACACCCCCCTTTTTTTGTGGGGGGTCTTTTGTTTGTGATGTGTAGATATCCCCGTCATTTCCCCCCTTGGTCTTTTTTTATCTTGTTTGCTATGTACATATTCTAGGCGTTGTTCTTTTCTTTGGTTTGGGTCGGTAGCAGAAACCCTTGGTTACGAGGGAGGCAGAGCGGATGGCATAATCACCGATGGCGGATGATTTATTTGGTGTAGCTTTTGGACGTCAACATTGGGTCGAGTCGGCGGCAACGCCCGGAGTAATACGGAGCTTCACGTGCATCGAGTCTTGAGTACGAGTTTACAGCCGTCTTCCACGTGTTTGGTGCGCATTCTCGTGGCCTTCCGATTCCGGCGGGCCAAGCGCCAAAAACATGACCCCCCCAGAGTTTACACCCAGCTGGATTCAGCGTGTTCCTGCCCACGGGAAGCTTATTTTCTTTGTATTGTGATGGCAACCTGCCGCGAACAGCGGTCAGTCTAGGTAGAGGCTCAACGTCTAGGCCCCGCCTCTTTACCCAAAAATGAATTCTCTGTAGTTCTTCCCTATCCGGTCCACCCCCTCTTGGAGCTTCCAACCCTTGACCTCGCAAATCCTTCTGTACATCTCTTCGAGTCTAGCGTCCATCTCGTCTCCTGCAACATGTAGGTCGCTCTCAACCAGGATGCTGTCATCCGGACAAGCCTCGAGAACCTCCACAATCTTATCAGCGCCGGCCTTGGTCCCTAGATTGATAGCCGAGGAGAAGGAGAAGAATATCCGTGCGGGGATGGCTGGGTTAGTGTACTGCTTCAACATCTCAGCAGGTCCAGAGTACGAATGCAGGCATATGCGCGGCGGGTACGGCTTCGGCGCCACGGCCTTTCTACCAAAGTCATCTTCCTCGGCCCCATCTTCAGACTCAAAGTCCTCGGCCCCCTCGGCAACGAGCCGTTTCTGTCGCCGGCTGACAAGCTCCTTCTCGTGACCCTTCCATAGGGCTGCGAGGGTATCATGGAGCACACCGTGGGCCTGGACGCCATGAACACTCACGGGACGACCTAGCTCGCCAGCAAGCGCCAGCTGAGCCTTGAGCACGGCAACCTGGTGGGGCATCTTGACATGTTGAGGAGCCAAGCGACGCCCCTCGCGACCACCCGGGGTCAGGGTCTGGTCACGAGAGGACTCGTGGTCGTTGGTCCATCCTTCGGGCAGGCGAAAGGCCTTGTCAAGACCTACCTCACCGACTAGGGCAAGGGGATGATCTCGCAGACGGCTCCGCGTGTCGGCTAAAAAGGCCGACAAAGGGCGCGGGGTGGGCAAGGCGTCGACGAAGCTGGGGTCCTCAGGGGCGGGGGCTAGGACGGCCTGGTAGTGGCGCTTCTTTGCGTCGGGCTGGCCCTCGCGGTACGTCCTCTCAGCCTCGGGCACGGTGTCGTCGAACAGCTGGTGGGAAAACCAGGGATGCCAGCCAAAGCAGGGGATCAGATGGCCCCGAGACAACTCGTACTTGGAGCGCACGCCGTGGGACGCGGCAACCTCAGCGACGAGGTGCTGGTCTTGGCTGCGGGTGGCCATGACAGTGAGAGCAGCGGCGCGCATGTTGGGAATCGTCTCGACGGACGACATAGTGTCCGTGGGGTGGCAATGAGCATCGTAGATGCCGCGTTCCCAGGGGAAAGGATCCGACGATGGCGAGGCAGATGTGACGGCATAGGAGGAGTCAGCGCCTCTATTTCCGTGCTGGCCACACATGCCGGGCTGGTTTGGTGGTCGGTGCTTGGCTTAGGACTGGTAGTATTGGCAGAGCACGCCAGGTTGAGCTGAGCGGGGAAGACGGGAGACGGGGATCGCCGAGCCTCAAACACTCAAGGTGAAGGCCAGGCAAGACGGTTGAGGCTCAAGAGCGGATGGTTGGTCGAGAGGGCAGACGGGGCGGGTAGCTTTTGCTTCGGCGGCGTGTACCTGGAGCTACCTTACGGTAAGGTATCTGCGACTGTGCTCGTGAAGCTACCAGCTATTACCTCAGGTTCCTTGGGCCTTTGCAGGAGCAGGCAGACAGCCGAGTGCGGGATGGCGGGGATTCGATAGGGCGACGGTAAGAAGCAGGGACGGCAAGACGCTGGGACGGTCTAAGTCGGGCAACGGGCGTTTGCGAATACGACGGCGCTCTGGATGTGCGTGCGGGCAGCGAGGTTTGCGGCACGCGGCCTACGTCAAGGTGTAGACGGGCGGGATGTCGATGATGGAAGTGGACAGTGACTTTTCCAGGAGTGACTGTTGGTGAGGAGGTGCGACGCGGAAAAGAGGCTGCGGCTGGCACACATCGAGGCCAGGCGAGTGTTTTTCGGTGGATCTCGATGTCGATGTCGATGTCGATGTCGATGTCGATGTCGATGTCGATGGCACAAGGGCGCGATGCGATGATGCCGCGGCCGGGGCAGAGGCCGTGGCAGTGGTGAGAGATGACTGGTCGGCGAGGAGCTCCGCCTGTGGACCCGAGCTGGATGAAACGGGCAATTAGTGGGGCGGCACAAATGATGTCAATCCAGTGTGCGGAAGGCAGGATCGAGGGCAAGAACGGGGTGGACGGGACGGGAAAGAGCGACGGACAGACGGGCAAGACACTCGGGACCCTTGCTGCGTCGAGCTCCCGTCCAGCTCCAGCTCCACCACTCCTGTTCCTTCCTGCTCCTGCTCGTGCTCGTGCTCCTGCTCCTGGGCACCTTCCCCCGTCCGGACTCTGAGAACTAACTGGGAAGGCGCCAGGGCTACCGGTGCCATGCTGCTGCTGCGTGTCTCTCCGTTCCGTCCAAGCCCTTACGCCCTCGCCCTCCCCCAATCGCGACTTGGCCTTCCAATGCCTCATCCGTCCAAGACATTCCTCACCACCTCAGCTCAGGTACGGCGGGACGCATCTGCTATGCCCAGTCTGCTGCGCTGGCCGCGTCCTGAGCCCGTCGACCGTCGCCCGCCGCCCATCGCCTAAACACCGAACGCAAACACCGCGACGGTTTCGCTTAGTGCATAGCTTCGTTGCAGAACATCTGCTTTTATGCACGACACAGACACACGACGACGGCACCCTGACGCCCGTAGGATGCCCACCGGCAAACGCCAACCTCGCGAATCACATCGCCGCGGCCCAGACACCAGACAGACACGACCAAGCCCGGCGGCGCCTCCTCATGCAACCCGACGGCTTCCCATGGCCACGCAAAAGTCTCGTCCGGCCTCGTCAATCTATCAAGCTAGGGCTGCATCTAGGGGAGACAAGAACGGCCACCCGGTTGCATCGCGGTGCTCCGACCCCTGCGCGCCCTGCGCTTCGCTTCGCTTCGTTGTCCGCCGGCCACCACGGGCTGCCATGGCTGGCTTCTGATCATCTTCCTGCCTGATTCTGGTGTGGCGTCAGCCTTTCTGCAACTTGGCGTTGCTTCTGAGGCATGGGCCAGCTCCTCTGCACACTGACAGCCCCCAGACATCGGGCTGTGGGCGTGCTGGTGCTGGTACCGGTGCTGGTGCCGGTGCTGGTCTGGGGAAACTTGACATGACACGCAACGACCCAGACAGTCGACCTGCACCCCAGGATCTTGATCACTCCGGGGCCTCGACTGAGGTGCGATGCGATGTTGATGTCGCGGGGAAGACGACGGGATCTTGCCCGACCGCCAGGGGCCTACCCGGGACGGCAGACGGCAGATATCGCCATGGTTTGTTTTTAGGACGTCGACCTGCCGAACGTTTCGATGCAGCGAGGGATCTTCGCTGCTGGCGTCTGCCGCTGGCGAGATCGGCTTAATCTTCTCTGCTCAGAAACCCCAAGAAAGACTTCCTGGGTGCCTGGCTTGCTGGCCTGCTGGAGCCGGCTGGTCGATCACGCACATAACGTTACCTTCACACGGTAAACACCGTGATGTGCCGCCTGCTCTATCCATGCTCGCTGCTCGTCCTCGAGAGCCTCTGACTGGAAAGCTGTTGTCTCTGGGCCTGGCCTGGATCTGCGGGGTGTTCTTTTCGGGGTCTGCTCCCTTGCGCTCTTCCCCGGACGACCCTCCATACGACGCTGCTGGGCCTGACCCTGGCACGACTGGAGTCTGGAGTCTGGAGATGCGGAGACAGACCGTGGACGATCGGTTTCGGAGAATTGACCTCACCCCTCCCCAAAACTCCTGCTTCTTATCTCTGTTTGCCAACACTACCAACAGTACGCAGACGTCGCATCGCATTGCATTCATTATAGCTGTCACAAACACAGCAGCCTCATCGGAGAGCCTGATAACGGGGTGTCGGCACACACACACCACACCACACATCCACGCAACCCACTTCGTCCCCGTCCCAAGTCCGGTGTCCCAGGGCTCTCGTCTTTCGTCGGGCCCATGGGCGCATTACTGGAGCACTGGCTGGCAGACTGAGTGACACTCGAGTTCGAAGGCGCATAAGTCAAGTCGCTGATTCACCCGGCAAACTCTGTTTCCCGCCTACCCCCACAGCCGTTTCTGTCAGTCGGAAACACGTCTCTCTTCACATGGGAGGCACCGTCCAGGAACTGCAAACTCTGTTTCCCCATCCGCCGTCCCAGGGCCATTTTGATTTGAGCAGCAATATTGGACGGCCTGAAGTCTGCTCGGAATGGCGACCCTTTGAATACGAAAGAGAGCACACAGGCCCTACCAAGCGAGAAAACATCACACATTTCCTGCCTTCCGGTGCCCCCGTACGTGGCAAACGAGAAACTCTCCGGGCTCTCGAAGCTCGAGCGCAGGAGACAGCACAGAGGGCTGCGCTACGCCGTGCTGGCCCGGCAGCCATTCACAAGATAGCAACCAACCATTCCATCATCAGTCCAAGTCCAACCACTGGCAACGGGTGTAGCGCTGCGTCGAGACCCTGTAGTCTCTGATAGCGCAAACTCGGCTTCTCCAGTTTTTTTTTTCCTTTTCGCGCGGTGGCTGCTAAAGTAGCGTTGCACTGCATCGAACCCCTCCGACAAGACAGACCGGGACAAGGGAGCGGCAGACAAGGGCGGTGCTAGGGGATGCTTTGCCGCTAGCTCCCGGCATGTGAAAGTGTGAAGGAGACTGGACAAACAAAGTGTGCAGAAGGACGGCTGGACTGGACTGCACCACCCCTACCCTCCGGCCTGGTTCAGACCCTCGGTGCTGTTTGGCGGCGGCTGCTGCTGCTGCTGCTGCTGCTGCTGCTGCTGCTGCTGCTGCTGCTGCTGCTGCTGCTGCTCTTGGTCCTGCTGCTGCCAGCCGCCAGGAAGCCACCAACCTCAAGGTTTGAAGGTTCGCTCCCCGCTCCCCTCCGTCTCATCCCATACTATTACAGCATACCTCTCCCGTCCACCACCATGCCGTCCGGGTTTTGACTTTTGCGTGTCCCCCATTCCTTCCAGCTGCAAGCATTCCATCGTACAAAGTCGCCAGCTGTCCGTCCAGGCTGGTTTATTCCTCCCCTCCCGCACGTCTCTTCTTCCCCCAACCTGAGAGGAGAGATATCGGGAAATCGCGACAGTGGGCTGGGGCATCACACCGGCATCGAACGATCGGACCACCGACCGAACGACTTCGCGGGGATCATACGACTCAGGTGCTGGGAGATACTGGTAACCACCGGTTCCCACACCTGCCTTCACCAACCAGATAAACGCCAACCCGACCAGTACCGCGAGCGACGAGAGATGTTGTGAATGAGGTCCCTACCGAGCAACCGCCCAACACACACCTCTTCCTCCCGCCGACTTGCCCGCCCCACGACCGCAATCATGGCTCTCATCAACCCCATGTACGCCATCATTGTACCCTTCCTCTTCTTGTTCACCGTTCCGCTCGCCATCTTCGCCGGCATCACGACGACGCTCGCCTTTACCGTGCTCATCTTCCGAGTCATCCTCGTCTACTTTGACTTGGCCCTGTCTCTGCTGCCGTCGTACATCACCGGCCGGCCTCGCTACCTCTCGTATGCGTCCAAGACGCCGTCTTCCGCGAGCCCTTCTCCGTCATTAACCCCTACTCGTCGTTCGGCCTCTCGCCGTACCCGCCGCCCATCTTCTGCATCCGCACACTCCGTCGGCACCATCACCCCCATCTCGGAGACCGGCGGGCTCGGTCTTTTCCCCTCCGTCGGAATCGACCGGGATTACGAGGGTGTCGGCGGCTGGCGCTTGGGAACCGGCAACGACGACGACTTGTGGACGACCATCAACTCGCGTCTGGAGCTGCCCGACAGGCAGTATCAAAGACATCACCACAGAAGCCCCAGTGGTGGACCTACCACCCCCGGCGGCGGCGATGGCTACCTCATGATGAAGGGAGGCCGCAACCGGAGCCCCGAAAGCAACCGCGGGGGCTACACCCTCGTCTCGCCCAACAGCTCAAGGGCGAGGACGCCAACAAACGCATCACATATTGCGTTTACGGCCCTCGACGGCACCGACGGGGACTACTTCCCCAGTCTGTCCCCGAAAGCCGTAAGAAAAGTTGCCGTGGCATAAAAGGGAGTACGACACGCTACTTCCACTAATGAAAATAAAAAAGACCGAGATGTGGTTTCTAAACTAAGTCATATTCGCAAGAACGACAATGACATGAAAAGCAGGCCCCTAAAAGTGGGCGGTGTAAGAGAGTTGTTTGAATCTTTCCTATGTCTACGGTGCTCCGGCACCCACAACGGTCCCGGACCGGGCAGTGGGAGGATGACAAGGTAGAAACGGGTTACTCTGTGACGGGAATGGACTTAAAGCAAGGCAAGGCAACGACATGGCCAGGTGCGACCAGCCAGGGAAGGGTATGCGGGTCGGTTTCGGGGAGTCAACAGGCGTCTGGCTGTATCACATCTCATCCACGTCCAAAAGGACGGCAACTTTGGTCAATGAAGACAAATTTCCATTTAATGGTTCGATTTTTTGATGCTTTGCACACGTAAAACTGTGTCGTATAATCTTGGTATCCTATCATAAGCCCCGCACCCAAACGCCATCATAACCAAATCAAAACCCGTCACCGTTTGTCTTTTACAGCGTCTGCCAGAAGTAGTTTGCGTAAAAAAACTTTGAAAACTTCTTGTCCATGTTGACGACGTGGACGTCGCCCTTGCGGTCGTTACGCACAACGGCGCGGCTGAACTCGCCGTCCTTGCTGTCGCGCTCGATCTCGATGCCGAGGCTGCGGTAGACCTTGAGGCGGAGCAGGACCTCGTCGTCGACGGGGTCGCGGCGGCGCTGCTGGTCGTCGGCGGAGCCGTCGAGCCCCTGGATCTCGAGCTCCTGCAGGCGGGCGTTAAGGTCGGCGGCCTGCTGGGCCAGGCGCTCGGCTTCCATCTCGGCGTCGGAGGCGGCCTTGGCCGTGCGGAACTTTGTCGTGTCGAGGCGCGCGATCTCGGAGGCGTGCGCGGTGGACGAGTGCGCGGCCGTCAGCTCGGCGTGTTGGGAGGACATTGTGTTTAGTTGGCGGGTGAGTTCTACGCGAGGGGGGAGGGGTGTTAGTCTTGGGTCGGGGTTTGTTGTGATTTGGAGAGGCCATCGCGATGGTTGTAGGTGCGAAGGGGTGCGCGGTGGGACATACTCTTGAGGGCATCTTCGGCTTCGCGGAGGCGCAGCTCGCGGGCCTGCTGCAGGGTCTCGAGCGATCCATTGATGCGTGCGACGGCCTGCTTGTCCGGCTGGATGTTGAAGTTGGCGATGGTGTGGTGGATGAGCTGGGCGCGTGATGTTAGTAAACCACCCGCCTCCGGCAGCAAGTCAAGCTGGGGGCTGCACTGCTTACCGTCGCGGGCTCCTCTGCCAAAAGCATTTTTGCGGTGTATTTTGTGCGTGTATCTGGGCGATTATTGATGCAGTCGGGTGTGGTCAAGTTCGCGGTGCGTCGTTCGTGGTGTCGCGTCGTGGGCGTCGTTTGATTGAATGAATGAGTGATGGGTGGATGGATTGGTGGAGGGGAAGAGACATCGGGCCCAAAGCGGAAACCGCCTGAACACAAAATTCCCGCCTTATCGGGGCACATCACCGGGACGACAATCGCCGCTGCCGGTGTCCAGTTGGTTCTCTCTCTTTTTTTTTTACAGCGGGTGACGCCCCCCAAAGCCAGTGCTGTCACTGGCGAGAGACAACCCCGGCCAGGTGCTGTCGGCCCCCACCACACGCGGTTCCCGTCCATCCCATTCGCTGTCATTCCCCGTGGTTCTCAGTCGTCATCAGCTGGACCGACCTGTTCACATTCTGGCCCTTTCCCCCTCTCGCAGCGCCACACACATGACGGGCCCCCTGCTGCTCTGCTCCGCGGTCCCCACGCCAGTCTTCAGATGTCAGAGCTTCAGCCACTCCGCCTCTCCGAAGCAGGTTTGCCATCATCCATTTTCCCATCCGCCAGCCCGCCCACCTGGCATTCGCACCTTTGACCTGACCCCCGGCCTACGACGTTGCTTCTCGTCTTGCAACTACCACCGGAACCAACACCGAACCGAGAAGAGCTTCACAACGCACGCTTAGAGCCCGACGAACGAGAGAAATCTGTCAAAGTAAACAACACAACAAAGTAGCAACCCAGCTACATCATCCCACCCAAAGAAGCTCTACGACACCACGCAAAAATGGTCGATCTTCCCTGTAAGTCCACCGCCCCCCTCCATCCGTGGACCACGACGGCCAGCGCAGACGACTAAAACAAACCTCAGACGCCCTCGACGCGGAGACGTACGTTCCCTACACCCCGCCGCCGCCGCCGCGCGCGCTTGCGACTCCCATCGTGCGATGATGCTCACAGAAACACCCGCAGGCCCCTCAAGGCATCCGAGCTCCAGGTCCTCCGCGCCCAGTACGAGAAGGAGGGCGAGATGGTCGGCGTCCAGACCAAGTTCAACTACGCATGGGTATGCGCTCTCCCTCTTTCCCTCTGGGTTAAAACCCCCCCAGGCAAGTGCACGACGAACTAACTCGGTGCTCTTTTTTCCCCCCGCCGCCAGGGCCTCGTCAAGTCAGACTCCCGCAACGACCAGCAACTAGGCGTCCGCCTGCTCTCCGAAATCTTCCGCGTCTCCCCCGAGCGCCGCCGCGAGTGCCTCTACTACCTCGCCCTCGGCAACTACAAGCTGGGCAACTACGGCGAGGCCCGCCGCTACAACGACCTCCTCCTCGAGAAGGAGCCCGCCAACCTGCAGGCCTCGAACCTGCGCCAGCTCGTCGACGACAAGGTCGCCAAGGAGGGCCTCATGGGCGTCGCCATCATCAGCGGCGTCGCCGTCGCCGCCGGCGTCGTGGGTGCGTTCCTGGTCAGGAACGTCAAGAGGAGATGAGCCTCGCACACTTGTCCTTTTTTTTTTGTGTGTGCTTCAAGTAACTACCTAGGGGAAGGAGTAGCAAGAGACGAGGGCGAGATGCGTTGTGACAACAAAAGAAACGACAGCATGGGAAAAGGCGGGAATGTTGGAAGCGAGAAATCCCCCCCCCCCCCCCTTTTTTTTTAATTGTTCGGTTAATGTGTATTTGTATGGACATGACGACGGGCTTCCGGTGTACAGGCGTATACACAAACTCTTTTCTCACCTTCATAGCATTTTGTCACAGCATAAGACTCGGATACGGTCGTTTTCGCGGTGTTTTTTCCTGTGTCCCGGTATACTGAAGAAGTCGTGCATGTGACGCACCATGGCTGACGACACAGGCAGAGGTCTTGGAGTTGAGAGCCGCGCCATTGTAAACTCCTCTTCAGGCAGTCCATCATCTCTCGTTCTGGGAATCCCTCCCTCAGTTCCGAGCCTTCTCACTTCCTACCGTTGAAGAGCGCCGAGTATGATGGAACAGAGAACAGAGACCGCCGAGGCTCCCACTTGCGCGCATTAAAGTTGCCCGTCAAGACGGAACAAGTTACCAGGTGTGCCTGATATCTGTTCTCAAGTCCTCGGTCGACCGACAAAAGAGCTAGCACAGTCAAGTCTCGAACGATTCGGCAAGATTACGGGTCAACCTCCCGTACCAGGGCTGGGCTAAGGAGCGACGACAGCGAAGCGCAGGCAAGGCGTCTTGCTCGTTACGCTGACCAGCTGCGATGGAGATGAAAACCGTACGTGCCGCTTTTACAATCAACATCGTCTCATCATCCGCGGCATAAGGAATACAATCCAGAGGTTACGTTCGTGGATCGTCGGGTATTCGCCATCAAGACAGCATCAACCGTTGCCGCGCATCAATGCAGTACTCCACGTTACAACTACCTTTGCGTGTTCGCCTAGTAATACTTAGAAAGGAATAATAAACAGAGGTAGGCGAACTCTTTGATCATCTCGGTGACAACAGAGCCGTCTGTCCAAACTGAGCCAAGTCATTAACACAGCTGTGGTCGGAGATCCAGCAACGCTTAGGGGACACTAGCGACGAGGAGATAAGGACCATGATTAACTCGGAGTAGGGGCAGGTGATTGGACGCGGCTTTCAACCGTCCAAGGGAAAGTGATATAAGAGTATGGTCTATACTTTGCGCTGAGGTATCTCTAAGACTGAGCTCAAGAAGATACTTAGAGAGGGATCGTCTTGACCTCCGGCATGAGTAGCTACGGTCTCTAGTACATAGTCACGGTCCCTATCGGCCAAATTTACAAGCCCAATAAGATTACATCTTATGTTAGAAAGCCACAAAAGTGGCGAGAAGGAGAGTTTCGGGCAAGTTGAATCGTTGTTAAGTCGGGCTCTAAAGACTCGTCCTACAACGTCATCCTCGCCGTCCCTCATCATCACCGGCACCGCCCGCTTACTTATTCACGTGGATATTCCTTTTGAACAAAGAAGCAGTAAGCGGTAGAGAGTTTTTAAAACCACCGGCCTCCGAGGTCGCGTCTCGGAACACCTCCTGAGGGAGATACCGTAGACCCTGAAAGAGAGCGGTCAGACCCAGAAATATCTCTCGCATAATCTTGCAAGAAGAACCCCGAAAACAGTCCAAAATGGAGCTTTATTCGTGAATCGATCCTATTATTCAGCTGCGCGCGTGTGGATGGCTCCTGCCTGAACCACCGCAGCAACGGTGTTGTGGCCAGCCAGCTGTCCTTTCTATCGCAAGTCAGCCATCCAAGGCGGTCTCAGCATCCCGCCTTCCAAACCAACGCTCAATCCCACAGGGTATTTCAATCACAAGTGCCGTTTTATTCTTGTTCCCGTTAGCCATGATGATCCTGGGATACTTGCAATGTACCCAAGGTAGGCAGTAGCAGTACTCAAACAAAATGGGACCAGACGTTTCTGACACCCGAGATGGCGGCTCCCTTCCTACAACATTGGCCGTCGCGAGTCTCGTGTCCCCAGCCGCCACTTGACTACTACCATGTTTCCGTCGACTACCCAGAAGAGAAATACCATCTGATGATGAAGCCCGCGTTATTGGAGAGAACATGCAAGCCGCCGCAAGCTCGTCAAGAAGCTCGCGCTCGCCAGACTAAAATCGGCTCCTTAGTTCCGTAGCCAGAACTTTGAAAGCCATGGTGATAAAAAAACGCCACATTTATACATGAATCCCAGGTCCGGCCTTGTTGACTTGGACGTTCACTTGGATCATTGCAAGAGAATCGCCGTCTGTAGTGAGCCAACCCCTCTTCTCTCGGTACACTCCGCGCCGACTATCGTCATTCAACGAAACGACTTCGTAGGTAATGAATTGCCACTCAAAATCCTCCCAAACATCAAATTCGAGATTTTACGCAGTCAGATCCAGAATCTCAGCACAGAAAAATGCGGCGTGAGTCCTGACGAACCGTGTCTCCGTTGCAGTTTGCCTACGTGAGTCAAGCACCCTCATTCAGGGGTAGACTACGACCCCCCCAAGTCACTCCATCTCCAAAGGCGTCACATCAGGATCAGACCATTCAATACGTCGCCGCGTGAGGGCGATTCGTCCTCTCCAATAAAGTCCTCACGCGGAAGCTGAAATGCCCTTGTTTCGTTGTGTGACGGGCTGCGTTCTACCAATACACGTCCTGGGCAGGAGCAAGGAGCCCTTGAATATGATCCGTCGAGGAGAAACGGCATAAACGACCTATGCTAAACGCCGGCAATCCACTTCATAATTCGTAACCCTCGACCACGCTTTCCTCCCTCGAGTGGTTCATCAGCGCCCATCAACACTGTGCGCGGCTCTCAAGCCGTCCACGGAGACAATCACTCGATGCCCTCATGGTCTCCGTCTGTCTCTCGCATTATTGTCTCCCGAGCCCGATCCCCGAGAAAAAGTGTTCCTAAGCCAGTTCAGGGGGCCATGGCTAGAGCCCGAATCCTGATTGTTGTTGCTGCCATTGTCCCGATCTCTGTCCCAGTTGCCAGACGAAGGGCTCCGTTGTCTGGCACGAAAAGAGTCAGACTGGTGTCGGCGGAGGCTGGGGGGCGAGTGAGAGTCCCGACGCGAGCGGAAGCTGGGCATTCGACTCGCTTCCTGGGGAGCTGGGCGAGGAGGAATGTCTTGGTTGCGCGACGCGTCTCTGCCGGTGCTGGAGCCTCCATAGAGAGGGAACGGCACGTCCCAGTCAGACACCGGGGATCTCTGCGGTCGGGTAGAGTCTGCGGGAACAGGGGGCGCTCGCTCAAAGAAAATGGGACGCGCAGCGAATCTTGCCCCTCCCCAATGACCAGGCATTCCGGGTGGCGCGTCGTCCCAGATTGGCGGATTTTGGTTGCTGCCGGATGAGCCAGGAGCGGCATCAGGCGACCGCTGGAAAGGGTTGTTATTCGGACTGCCGGCGTTGTTCGCGTTGTTGGCATTGCCGCTGTTGTTGCTACTGCTTGGCTCCTCGATCGGGGTACGGCAAATGGGGCAAGTGTTATGCTCCTTCAGCCACATCACCACACACTGGTCGTGGAACCAGTGCTTGCAGGGCAAGACCGCAACGTCGTCGCCCTCTTTGAAGTCGTCGATGCAAATAGTGCACTCAGTCTTTCCGTCCGGGCCCAACATCTTCTGGTCAACTTTCTTGCGCTCCAGTTTACTCAGGGCATCCTCGGTAGCCGGGGGTGCCGCGTTGGAGGACGGGTTCTGCTCCATCAACGTGGAAATGATCCGGTCCAAGGCCTCCTGGGTATACACAGCATCGCCATGGGCCGCGTTCGCCGGGTTGAGCATGTTAAGAATCTCATGGAGAAGTGTAGGCGCTCCACCAGCAGCACGCGGTCCTTGTCCAGGAGTTTGGGGCCCGCCCGGCGTGGGAGGCCCGGCTCCGGCAAGAACACTGCTGAAGATACTAGGAAGCTGATTAGCATTGGCTCTGATGGATACCATCGTGATTCGGGGTCCATTCGGAGGGTGACCGCGGGGGCTGTGGCGAACGTACGATTGAAAGGGGTCGTCTCCGGGTCCGGGTGGGGAGCGAGCGCCTCCTTGATGGATGTGAATCGGTCCAGTAGCGATCGTAAAACTCGTCATCCCCCCAGGGCCTCCTCTGGTGTACGTGCGAACATTGCCTCCGCCACCAAATAAACCACCGCCGCCGAAGCCAGCGGGACGGGTTTCCTCTGCTGGGCGAGGCGGCATGCCCATGCCAAACTCGTTGACCATGTCAATGAAGCGCCTGATGATTTGGTCCCCATCGCCCGGGTCAGGAGGCTGCCGGACACCGGGAGACGGGCTCTGTCCAGGTCTCTGGGAATTGTCCCATATCGTTCTGTGGAGGAGAAAGCCGCTCGGCCCGCGGTGCAGGTGTTCTTCTATGTCGGCCTCTTCGGGATCGGAATCATCGTCGTACCGGTTTCTGTGGCGGTCATGTCCTGGTGATTCGTGCAGCGAAGGGCCGTCTTCAATGAGTCTGGGGTCGTTTTCGGGAGAAACCTGCGATCTTATTAGCCTCCGGTGTGCGTCACAATACAGGCAGCGTGGCGTACGATTTCTGTGATTTCGCTGTCGCAACGAGGGCACTGCAGACCATGCTCGTCTTGCCACCACTCGTGCGCGCAGGCGTGGCAGTATACAACTTCCCGACCGGCCGTGGCATCCAGGTGTCCACCCCTCGTAGAGTGTGACTCCATTTCGGCCTGGTTGCGCTGGTAGGCTGCTAGGGCAGTAAGTCCAAGGCCTACAGCGAGGCCGGCGGCTCGAAGTGCTCGGAACGCCAGACTGAAGGATTTGGGAAGGAGAGGCTCGGTGTTGAGAAGCTCTTGGGCGATGTCGCGTTCGATTAGGGTCGGGCGCTTAAGCTCCCTTCGCGTGAGATCAAATGCAACGAAGCCAGTGAAAGTCGCCAGAGGCAAATTATTAGGTCCTGCCGCTGCGACAAAAGTGGTGTAGCAGGCAGGCTGGGAACGTCAGCCGAATCGACGTGGGAGAGTCGTTATCGGTGGTGGGGGGCGGAAGGGACGGTACCACGGTGGTACTGTAGGTTGGGGTGTTAAAAAGTACGGCGGACGAGGATCGGTAACGGGAAATGTGGAAATGGAAAGCCTGAATGCAATACCAGTGTGAGCACCTCAGCCAGCCTTATTCCCCGCAGGTGAAGCGCAGCCAACAAGGCGGAAACAGATATTCGCCTCCCAGTCTCGACGCCGGATGGCTTGCCTTGCGCAATAGAGACTTGGGACGGTGGTGGTGGGCAGGACAGGACGTACCAAAAGCTAAGCCATGCGCTGTCAATAGAGCTGGGGGCGCATGTCTCCAAGTGCAGCGGGAGCAGAGGCGGTGATCGCGACGCGGCGTAGCAACGTAAGTAGGTTTGGAGAAGGGTAAATGGCGGTAGCGACGGGGTTGTCGGGGAGGGGAAAGGTGAGCTATAGGAGAAGTTTGTTCGGTCGCTGAACAGGGACCTGACACCGTCACGCCTGTTGCTTTGATGGTAAGGCCGTGAGGTAAGGTGAGGTAAGGTAAGGTACCTGAAGGAGGGTAAGGTACTTTTCCACTTTCCACTTACCGCCGCACCTTTGCCTTACGTGACGTTTGTGGTGGGGAGCACCCAGCATGTTTTGTCTTAGTAATCCGTCCGAAGAGGGGACCGCGGTCGCGGCATTGAATGTGAGTCTCCACTTTCAAGCACGTCTCTCTTCCCTTCCACCGGCTTCGGTGTGGCGGTGCGTCACCACTTCACCTTTGGCTCGCAGTCACTGCCACGCAAGCCTCTCATGCGATTTGACTGCGTCAAATCCTCAAGGCGTAATGTAATTGACTTGGTCCACAGCGTTTCACGTGCTGGTATTCTGTAATTGAATAAGTATCTAGAACCACAGAGTGTTCTGCTTGTTAGGCGCACCCAATGTAACCACCTGAACAAAAAACAAACCAAAAGTTGATTCACAGCAAAGTCAAATCGTTTACAGTCCCAACTTTTAGACGTCCTCCGTCGTTCTGGTCATCCTCATAAATTTCGTTGCTCTTCATTCCTCATTGCCACGCAAGTGTGCTTAGTATGTTGTTTGCTTGGAACAAATATCACCGAATTCGTGTTCTGGGGCGGCAGTGAACCATATTGACCGCCCCTCCAATCAGAATCCGGATTTTCGGGAGCGAGGGAGATGCTGTTGCCGCAAAAGCCATGTTAGTATCGTCACTCCGATCAGGATGGTTCATCACAGTTCTCACCCGACCCAATGTCCAGCGCCCATTACTTGGCGACGTCTCCTCCATAAGATCCACGACATCGTGCATCCCCCTCGCAAACGCGAAACGGCGACTGCTCTGTCCGCTCACGTCGTACATGTCTGGGTCCGCCCCGGCCTTCACCAGCAGCTTGGCCGCCTCAACATTGTTCCTGAACAGGGCTACAAACAAGGGGGGCGAACCGAACCGCCCCCCTCGCTTGTTGACGTCGATTTTGTGCCCCGGTTTGAGGATCAGTTGTAGAACAGATGTCATGTTGAAAGATGCGGCGTAGTACAGTGGCTCCGTCTCGTGGATGACATTCAGGTCGCCCCAGTCCAGGCCCAGGAGAAACTGTACCCAGGCCTCGAACGATCCGCCGTTGTTACACTTCTTGGTCGCGAAGAAGTCCAGAATGAGGTCTTCGTCGGATGCTTCCAGTGGAAATCGCTCCGAGTGAATGGGCCACATATTGGTTGCGTAGTTGAGCAATGGGTATTCGGCGAGCCGGTCGTCTACCTCATCTAGCTCTGTAACCGGGCCCCCGCTAAAGGGTTTGAGACTGAGGTAGGTGAGGCACTTGCGCATAATCCTGCGGTTGACTTCGGCTGCGTCGAGTGCGAAATCGGAGGCGCTGGATGTGCGAATCCAATCCGACTGCAGGAAGGTCCTGATGGAGTCATGTGCGAGGGTCACAAACCTTTTGCTGACGTGAACCAGGCCCTGGCAGACCTCAGAAATGACCGACAAATCGTTCAGACGGCAGTCACCGTCGATCTCGTCGTCTTCCTCCTCAATGACGACAGCCTCGGCGAGCTCGTCAAGGCTGAGAGGTCGAAGAGAGAAGCACAGCCACGCAAGCGTCTCCCGGGCGATCTCCTGGTCTTGCACGGGGATTCGCTTGAGAATGCCGGCGTAAGTCTCATTCAGGGTAGAAGGTATGTCTCCGAGTACTCGTCGCACGTCGCGTCCTGTGCGGAGCGTACTGAGTCGGTCCATGCAAAGCTTCGCCCAGCGGAATCTGCCCAGAAACTCAGTAAATCACCACACTAGTTGCAGCCCCAGAGCGCTTACGTCCCGTGGGAATCCGCTACAATTTTCTTTCTGATCTCATCCCTGATATTTGGGCTCAAAGCTTGGAAGCCATGTTCGATTTCTAGCCTGTTTTGGACATACATCTCAATATCGAGGTCGATGGACTGCGTGCTCATGTTCCTGACGTAAATCTTGGGCGAAGGATGAGCTGGCTCGCGTGTGCAAGTGACCAATACGCGGAGACAGCTGTGCTTCTCACACAGGGATAGGACAGTCTTGACGATAAGAGACTCCTGACTGGTCTCGTTCAGCGCGTCTATCATGAGGTAGAAGGTGTCGAACAGCTCGAGAGCCTTGCCCATGACCTCGTGGATTTGCCTGATGGAAAGACTGTTCTGGGGTATCAAGCAGTTGCCAGATCGCCTCAGAGGCCGGACGTGGTCGAGGATTTCGGGTCGCAGTGTGGCCATTTGAGCTAGAATGGAACCAAAAACATTGGGGACAGCCTGGGACGCAGCGTCATCCAGAGAGCAACAGTGAAATCCGAGACCGGCGTTGGCGGCCTTTTCCGAGTCACTGGAGTCGATCTGCGTTTGAATCTTTTCAACCAGGTGCGAGCTGAGAAACGAGAAATGTAAGCGAGCGATTTTGGCAGAGACGGGGAAACATGGTGGTTCTTACAAGAGCACCGTCTTCCCCGAGCCCGCTATTTCTATTAGCTGAACGGACAGGTTGTTTGCTCAAACTTGGATGAGTTTCGACTTACACCGGCCGGCAATCCAGAATACGGGCCATTCGGTCGGGCCGCCTCGCTCCCAAACGGAGAAGCGACCAGCATGGATCCACTGCCCAGTTCCCGGCACTCGGTCAACCACAGAATCTAATAGCTTTTCCTTACTGTTGACGGGGGACAGCCACTTCAGCAAGTCGGCGGTCTCACCAAGCATGTGGTCGGTCTTGCGGGCGATGATGTCCTCATGAATCAAGGCGGTCAGCTTCTGCATCTCGACGAGAACGGACGACGTGGTGTCGAGCGAGTCTCTCATCAGCACCATGATGAACCAGGTCTTGGCCCTTTCCACGCTTGCAAAGTACTTGTCGACGTCCCCCGTCCTGAAAGGCCAAGCGAGGCTCTGAACAGCGCGGCCCATCTTGGAGGTTCTAGGGGTTCCTAGCTTCTTTCGTATGGCGTCGAGGGTTTCCTGGGTCATGGTGAGCATGGACTGGACCTGTTCCTGCAGTGGAGCAGCCAGATTCTGGTTGTTCTGGGCATCAAAATAGTCAAGAGCTCCCTTGAGGGCGAACAGCTCTTGGGTGAGCTTTCGAACATCATCTGTGGCACTCTTGACAGTGGAAATGAAAGTACACAGGCGCTCGACAACTTCGGTGATGCAGAGGGCCACCTCGACCACGGTCAGAGCCTCCGCCATTGGTGCGCAGAAGTATGGCTCAACGGACGAACTCAATCTAGCATCCGGTGTGTTCAGTGGCCGTGGTCATAGCTCTGCGTGTGACGTCGTCAAACGGCCGGGAGCCGGCTGGCGAGACACACGGGGCCTCGGGACTTGGCGAGCTCGGAGGCGGCCCGTCTGGCATAGGCCCCGGAAGACCAAAAATCGAATTCGGCGCGGGCCGCGTCCGCGAGAAGCAGTTGGAGGCCCGAGGCGACGAATTGGCGTTGGGGTCTGTTGGTTGCGAGTCTCGAGTCTTGGGGCGGTGGTGGTCCGTGACAGGCGGGGAAGGAACTGTCCAGGCTTCCTTTCCTTCCAGGTTCTGCACGAGTGTGAGGTGGGGGGGAAGGAAGGTGGGTTCCATTCACATTGAGGTGTGGGGTGAGTGCCCAGGGCTGGCACGTGCACCTTCCACGATGATTTTCTTGATTGTCGTTCCACGGGGCCCTCTAATACATGCAGTGTAAGGTAGGTACGAAGCATCAGCGCGGCCGGGTGTTAGTGATGCTGTAACCAACGGCCCACTTGAGCCGTGCGCATTGCAGCAGAACAAGGTTGGACCCTCCGTGCCGGCGCGGCTCCCCATTCGTGCAATGGCGGGCCGCGGAAGTATCGAATCGAGCGCGATGATGGGATGCGGCAACAGCCAAAAATCTTTCTTTGCTCTTTCCGCAGAGGCAGCCGGGTGAGGTGCGGTGTATTGGATTAGTCAAACTGCCGTTCCCAGAGTCGCAGCAGCCGCCGTTTGACTTTGCCTATACTCGACCCTTCCACCATCCTTTTGCATTGGATGTCACTGCCACCCCAGATCAGATCGATGCGCTGTGCACGCCTCATCAATAGGCGACCAGTCCGCGGCAGTTTGCCTCTCCACCGACTCAATCGGCTCCCCCAGATCGGCCGGTCTCTCGGTGCCGCCCGCAAGCGCAAGGCACACACTACGCCTACGCCGTACACGCTGCCCTGCCTTTCCTGATCCGTCCCGCAGCAATCAACGCCCGTCTATTTCTCATCCCGCTTTGTTAGACGCGGGCTCGGTCAGACTCGGTAACGCCAAATTGCACCACCGCCCGCTGCTTTTCGCCCCCTCCCTTCCAGGTTCCTTTCCGTCTGACAGGTCGGCCCGGCCCTGCGATTCATACCTACCTTACAGCACAACTCTGAGGGCGTTAGCCACGCACTTGCACTTGCACTTGCACTTGGCGGCACAGACACTCATTCAACTTGTAGCAATATGTAAGTACGCGATGCGCTTATGCAATTACACCTCGCAGGCCACCACCAGCCCGCACGAGACCCCTCCAAGCAGGTCTCAGTCGGCTTTTCCCCTCATGAGACCATGTTCTGATGCCTCTGCAGACTTGACGAGGAGCTTTCTGCTCGACAAAGAAGTCCCAATCCCGGGGCCCGACACCAGGCGACGAAGCATCCCGAGCGCGTGCGTCTGCTGTGATACTACGGATACAGCCCGCTACCCCAGCAGCAGCAGCAGCAGCAGCAGCAGCAGCAGCAGCAGCAACCTCGCCGTCTGTAAATCCGTCACCGAGTCGCAGCCAGCCAAGCCACCTTCCCGCCTTCTCCGCGTCGTTATCAGACGCTGCGCCAATCCGCATAAGGTACCCTGCACGTCCAATCGCCGGCCGCTTCTTTATCTCGACAACAGGGTCTCTATCGGTACCTCTGTTGACCGGCCGCGCCCGCAGCCTCCGCGACCCTCTTCTCCACGTTTAGTCGCACTCCAGCTCCGGCGTCGAGCCCTACCGATCACTTGCCCGTCGCCTACGGGGACCACGGCATCGTCATCTCGCAGCCTTCCCTAATCTGGTGGGGCTCGCTGCTCATCACTTGCTGCCGTCCCCCCATTCCCCGGGATCTTGCCCCCATCAGATTCCCACATCTCCGTGCACCGCGTCTACGTTGGACCCAGCATCTCCGGTGCTTCGCTTGACCTCCTTCCTATTAGTCGACGACACTGCCCGCCATGGATGACCAAGACCCCCAGCTCATGTTGCAGCCAGGCGCTGCTGGCTCACACACAACTCCTTCCGAGTCTTCTTCGGCGCCACAACCGAACAAGAAGAAGTCGCGCAGAGGCGGCGACTCGGCCTCCCAAAAACGCCGCTGTGTAAGCACCGCCTGTATCGCCTGTCGGAGGAGGAAATCGAAATGCGACGGTGCCGTCCCGAGCTGCGCGGCTTGCGCCAGCGTCTACGGCACCGAGTGTGTCTACGACCCCAACTCAGACCATCGCCGGAAGGGCGTCTACAGAGAAAAGATCGATAGCATGAAGGCCCGGAACTCGACCCTGCAGATTCTTATCGAGGCTATCCTCAACGCCAGTGAAGACGAGGTCCCTGACATCGTCAAGAAGATCAGGACCTGCGACAGCCTGGACGCCGTGGCCGAGCAGATCTTGAAGCAGGAGACTTTGCTCCAAGAGGCCGAAGAGAACGACCAGGGCGACGAAGAGTATGCGACCGGCATGCCCGTTGAGGGCGAGAGGGAGCTCGCCCGCAAGATGGGCGAACTGCGCCTCGAGAACGGTTCGGTGCGCTTCATCGGAGGGACGTCGCATCTCATCTACCTTGGCGACCCGAGCGACGCCAACGCCAACGAGCCAGAGTCCGACACCAACTCCGCAAATGAAGACCCCGTCACCAGCTGGACAAGAGTTACCCAAGACAAGGAGCTCATCCTCCATCTCATGAACATGTACTTCAACTGGCACTACACTTATTTTACGACACTGTCCAAGACATTATTCAACCGAGACTTTGTCAAGGGAAAGCACGGAATACAGCACAAGGGGACGATATACTGCTCGCCATTACTGGTCAACGCCATGCTGGCCCTCGGGTGTCACTTCACCAGCGTGCCGGGTGCTTATGGAACGCCGGGGGACAGTCGGACAAAAGGCGACCATTTCTTTGCCGAAGCGAAACGCTTGATTGTCGAGAACGACGAGTATGAACGCCCGAGACTTGCCACTGTTCAAGCCCTGGCCCTCATGTCGGTTCGAGAAGCCGGCTGTGGACGAGAGGCCAAGGGCTGGGTCTACTCCGGCATGGCCTTTCGAATGGCACAAGACATTGGCCTCAACTTTGACGATGGCGGCATGTCCACCGACAAGCAAAACCTCGGCGAGCATGCCGTTGATGCTAGGAGGATAACCTTCTGGGGCTGCTTTCTCTTTGACAAGGCGTGGTCGAACTATCTTGGTCGGCTGCCACAAATCCCCAAAAACTCGTACAACGTGCCCAAGTACGACGTTTTCCCCAACGAGGACGCCGAACTGTGGGCGCCGTACACAGACACAGGATTCGACCAGACGTGCCAGCAACCATCAAGAACGCGGGCGATAGGACTGCAGTTGTCGAAGCTGTGCGAGATTAGCAGCGACCTGCTGCTTTTCTTTTACCACCCGAACCATATCGGCCGGTCGAGCGGTAAGGCCGTCGAGCTGAAAAAGCTGAGTGAGTTACATCGGAGGCTCGAGGACTGGCGCAAGGAGTTGCCCAAAGAGCTGGAGCCGAAGGAGGGTCAGCTGCCGAACGTGATCCTCGTACAGTAAGTGTGGAGAGTACATTCGAGCGACATTAAGCTGACCTGTAGCAGCATGTTCTTCCATCTCCAATACATCCATCTCTTCAGGCCCTTCTTGAAATACACGCCAGCAGCATCCCCGCTTCCATCCCATGTTTCCCCCAGACGGATATGCACCGCTAATGCGGGCGCCATTTCCAAACTGATGCGTCTTTACAAGAAGACTTGGAACCTGCGCCAGATCTGCAACATCGCCGTCTACATGATCCACAGCGCTTGCACCATCCATCTACTCAACCTGCCAGAGAAGACGGCCAAGAGAGACATCATCCACGGCGTAAAGCATCTCGAGGAAATTGCCGAAGATTGGCTCTGCGCGAGGAGAACCTTGAGCATCATCAGCGTGTTAGCGCGGAAGTGGAACGTTGAGCTCCCCGAGGAGGCGTCTGCAGTTCTTCAACGGACAGACGAGAAGTATGGTCACTTCAACACCTCCGACGTCCCCTCACCACGCTCGCACATCACCACGTCGCCGTCGCCGCCTCAACAACCTGTCTCTCCATCGACCAGCAAGCCTGAACAATACAGTCCGCTCAACCAGTACGCCCAGGCGCAAATGAGCCAGCCAGACATGTCACCCAGCGACCTCATCATGGCGAGCTCATCACTAGCACAAATAAGCGGCACGAGACCGCCGTCACAACGACGCCCTCCCGCCAGCAGCTCCAGCATGGGTTTAGCGTCCGAATCTCTCGGTGATTGGTCTCAGTCGGGACTCACCCAGCCAATACCCAGCTACCAACAGCAACGCTTCAGCACCATGAGCAATCCCCAGAACAATAATAACAACCTGAACCCCTCGCAGTCGAGTCGGTCCGGAACAAACGCGCGGCAACTCTCGCCGGGTCAGGTCTTCCAAGGCCTCGACCAGGACTGGTTCCTCAACGACGGCGCCAAGTGGCACCAGAACTTCGAGGCCTGGAACATGCCCGGCACCGGCATGCCGACCAACGACCCAATATTCATGTTCCAGGGCGGCGGCAACAGCGGCGTGCCGCCACAGCGACAGTCGTCCGAGGACGCGTCCAACGCCACCAACTTTGACAACCTGAGCTCCCTCAGCAGCAACGGGTGGCTACCTGGTCTAGACTAGGCGGGCATGATACAAAGACGAGTGAGAAACGGGCATTTGACGACTTTGACGTATGTGGAAATGTGTGAGATCTGATGTCATGTCCAGCAAAAATAGGGCTTGTTATATGAGGTGTCTCTTATCTATCAGTTCTGCGGGGCTTGGTGTTCGCCTCGGTGCAGGAAAAGGGAGGCAGTCAAGAGATACCATGAATCGGGGCGGTCTAGCAAGCAATACGTACTACTGAACACAATTCGATTTTTTTTGAGATGTTGCGGCTCGATGGGTGACGACGCCGGGTGATTCCTCGCCATTCCGGACGGGTTGCGACACGAGAGAGACCGACTGACGCAACTTGTCTACACATCTTTGAAGTAGGTACCTAGAGGAAGTTCCACCTCTTTTCGTTTTTCAGCTTCTCTTCATTAAACTCACAAGGTCCAGGGACTGGCCATCATCCGACTCAACTCAAACATTCAACACTTTTTTGGCATATCTCGCGGCCGAGGCAGCCGCTGTCCACTACGTACAAAGTCCGTTCAATCATCCACCATGCCAGTCGTTCCACCCCGACCAAGTAAACTCCCCTGGTATAAACGCAAAAACAAAGCCCTCACAGCTCCAAATGATATCGTTTCTCAAGAAGCCGAAGCAACGGAAGTAAAGTGATTCCCGTTCCAGAATGAAGCGCTCCATCCACTCCTAAGCATT
Organism: Colletotrichum tropicicola; assembly: GCA_025962755.1. NCBI lineage: Eukaryota > Fungi > Ascomycota > Sordariomycetes > Glomerellales > Glomerellaceae > Colletotrichum > Colletotrichum tropicicola. The sequence continues at coordinate 110,131 of JAOWMA010000019.1, forward strand.
TGTCCCAGTTCTTCCTGTTCTTTTTTGATCCGCCAGTTTACCACATGACCTTACGCTCAAGTACACTTATGACACCCCTTGTCGCGACCTGGATTTGTTTGTCACCTTTGCTTTTTCCCGTGCTCCTTATGTCACACCCCTGGGGTATTTTCAACGACATTAAAAAATGACACCTTACAGAGCCAAACCGGTGCCGTCGCCAGTCCAGCGGTACAGGGCAAGAAGCTCCCGCCGACGCTGGTGCTGCTCGTTGAGATCCTCGGGCACACGGCCCCGGACTTGCGCCAGAGCACTTCGCATCACCTTGCTAAAGTTGCGCTACACTCAATTGTCAGCTTCAAAGTCCCTTCAACTTTCCAATGGGCTTACTCACCTGGTACTCTGTGTTGAGCGTCACAACGCAAGCCTCGTGAGCGCGTACGATCGTCTCGCATGCTTTGACCACGCTGGGGGACGCTTCCAGCTGGAGCTTGTCGGCGATGAGAAGCAACAGGAAAGATCCCTGCAAGAGGTAGATGCCGAAGAAGAAGGGCATGAACTCTAAGCCAGGGTCGAATTCGAGAATGTTGCTAATGGCCTCGGCGGCGGACACAGCGTGGCCCGTGGCGGTGATGAACCCCTGAGACGAGATCCATAGGTCGTTGTCGTCAATGAGGTTGATGGGATCCCACTTGCCAGCCAGAAGAATATGCAGAACATGCATGACATGTGTGCCGTATGCCATGACAATCTTCGTCTGGATGGCACTCTCAGTCATGCGATTCGACGCGTTGGTGTGCACAGAGTGTACGGACGGAGTGCCGATGTCGGAGATGGGGCCATGGTCCACATTCTCGGGGTTGATAACTTCGCCTTTATCGTCCATACTGGCGTTGTGGCGGGCGAGGTTTTGTTGTTCAAATCGTTTAAGGCTCTTTTCATATGCCTCCAAGTGACGGGTGATCTCACTGGCTTGGTCATCCCATTCACGGGCCGAACGGAAGCCAACGCCAAACCGTGGGTGATTTCGAGCGTGGTGCAGATCGACGATCTCGCCAAGGATGGTCATGAGAGGTAGGAAATAGCCAAATATACTGTGCCCAGTACATTCGAAATGCGGGCCACGAACACGGCTGGCCTGAGTAGAGCCGTCTGCTAAGCTCGGATCGGTCATGCTATCAACGTGACGGAAATCCCCATTCTGCCACGCAGTGTCGTCCATTGGTTGCAGGAGGCCGGCGCATTCGAGGTCAAGAAGAAACAAGGGCCGGTTGTAGCAAAGAGCGAGATGGCGGTCGACTATGTAGGTTAACCACCAGATACGACGACGCTCCTCACGTTCCTCTTCTGTGATGACGCCAGGGTGGCCGGATCCACTCATACCGTCCTCAGTATCATCATCAACGCCCGCTTCGTGGCTTTGATCCATTGATAGAGGTGTCGGAGGTAGTTCACGGCCGAGTTTGAGCTCACGAGCGAGCGACCATGCCGCGTTCCACCATCGGAGACTTGCCCCTTTGTATTCGCTTGCGGAAACCACCGTTGCAAGGTGGATGTAAGTGATGACGTCGTCCAAAGTACCGGCGGCGCCGAAGGGCCCAGATTCGCCAGTCAAAGCATCCATGCTGATGGATCCAGGAAGGGCAACACCCAGCCCACCAAGCGCAACGCCATCAATGACGGGACTGGTGACGGGAGACGTGTCGCCAGAGGGGGTATGGATGAGGGGCTTGAGCAAGCTCACTGTCAGCTCGAGCAGCTTCTGGCAAATCTTGCCACGCGCTGATGGGACGCTGGTCAAGAAGGGCGCATCACTGGTCTGCGCCGCGACCCATAACATACTTGCCAAGAGAGCGGGCTGGCATTGTCTCGGTTTGGTGGGATGTAAAAATGACCTCTTTCGGAATACGAAACCCAGGACGTACGGCGACATCGGGTGCATTTTTGCTGAAGATGAGGATGCAAAATAAAGATCGATGAGGTCGCAAGCCAAGGAAATCGGAATGAGGTTTCCAAGATGTGGAAGTAGGGGATGCAGGACCGGATATCGCAGCTGGTGGGAAGATTGGCCATACGAGCTTGCCAGGTGAGTTGGGTATTGCGCAGGGGGTGAAGGCATTGGCATCCATTCCGGAGACGTCGCGTCGCCCCCTAAAGGATACGCACTGATAGGGCTGGTTGCAATTCGAAACGGCGCGCCGTTGGTGTAAGCTGTAGGGCTTTGCGCCTGAAGACCATATGGTATGTCAGGGTATGCCGAGATATTGCCCTGATTTGGACCGTAACCAGCATGGGCAGAACCGGCCATCATATGCGCCCCCAAGCCTTGTCTGTCATAGCCACCATGAATACTGCCGTAACCGTTGAGGTCCAATGTTGCAGGGCTTCCAATTTGATCCCTCTCCATACTATGGTGGCCAGCTAGATGAGCTTGGTGGCCGCCCATATCGCCCAAGCTGTCGAGTGAGCCTGTCCTCTGACTTCGTTGCAGGGAATCTTCGCCGTGTTCATCCATATGCTTTCCAGTATGATCCTGTTGCGGGTCGTTCACGAGGGGCTGAACAGACTTGGCACCGATAGCCTCCGGTTGTTCTGACGACTGGCCGTTCTCTTCAGACGGTGATTTCTGGCCTTGGGCGCCTGCCGCTTGCGCAGCAGCCTGTGCGGCGAGGTCCTTTCGAGACGCCTTGCCCCTCTTCTTCCTCTCTCGAATATACTCGCATCCAAGACCAAATTCTTTGTGGTGTGTCAGTCAAAGGGCCGAGAAATCAAGTACCTGGATACTGTCCATGCTTACCTATGCAGTGGGCACAAGGGTGTTGTCCATCGCATTTTGTGCGTAGTTGGTTGCATTGGTCGCACGCTCGACTAATTCTCCTGCGGATAGGCCCAGAAGCCCCAGATGCCCTGGCCGGAGGCCCATATGGGTGCTGGCGATGTTTGGGCTGCGGCCCTGCTCGGACAAGATGTGGGTTGTGCACACCGACGTGTTGTTGTATTTGTTGCAGTGCATAGTGAGAGCTTGGAGCAAGCGCATCGATTCCGCCAGGATGAGGGTGGCCGTTCGGCACGTGGTTGTTGGAAAATAGAGTGCTGGATTGCATGCCATGGTACGGAGAGAAGCGATGGAGCGGATTGGACAACATCCTGTCTTCCTCGTATTGGGACCAAGCCCGACGGTGGTGTTGTAATGGCTGAATTGTGACTGAAGTATCCAGGCGTCCGACTATTCAGTTTTTCTCCTTCACACGCAGTCGAATGCGAGTTTCTAAAGCCTGCGGTGGCCGTGGCAATTTTGTCTGTGCAGTGTTGGCTTCGATTGCGATGCAGATGGATGATATCGCTCGTCCAGCCTGGAGAGAAACGGAGACCATATATCGTGGCTGCCTCTAGACGCAGGCCTCCTCAGAAAGGTCCAAAAAAGTGCTTTGCCGGTTCTACTCGACCCAGTTAGCGGTACTTGAACGAAGCGAAATGATCCCATGCGTTAGGGGCGAGAACAAGGAAGCAACAGGGCAAAGAGCAGAGTAATGTGGCGAGAGTAAGGGGCACAGCGACCCAAGAAGGTGAGTTATGTTATGAGAAAGCACGGCACGGCTAGCATCCAACACTGGCAATGGCGGGGTCGATGCGCGCAAGACCAAGTCGCCGGAGCGGGAGAGGTGGCAGGGGGGTACGAAGGAGCGTTATTCGCCGCATAGGAGTGGTCTGAGTGGACGAATGTTTGGTGACCGAAACGATGAATAAAAGTGCGACTCACCTTAAGCCTCGAGTGTCCGTCCGGATCGGTGTTTGTTCAAAGCCAGTTGTCTGCCGTCTTCGCCGTGTGGAGGTCTGTTTTTTACTCGAAGGTTACGATGCCGTAGTGTCTCTGCTTTGTGGACTCGTGGTACGCAAAGCGCAAATTACTCGCGTGTGCCGGTCTTATGTCTTGATCGATGCTCGAGAAACAGCTCCCGCAAAGTCAAGGGTGGCGGCGAGATGCTCAGTTTGATCAACGGTTCCGATTCCGGGACTGACTCACTCTCGATGCCCGCCTTGAAGTTCCCGTCGTCCTTCCCCTCTCCTGCTTCCTTGGCTTTTCTGGAGGGCTTCTTCGAGGCGGCGGCGGCGGCTTGGTATGCATACAGAAACAGTTCCGTGAAGAGATCGTTCGTGGTTGGGTTTATTGCGGGTTGATGAGCTCAGCTGGTCCGCTTCCCATCAAGCAATATGGACCATCACGTTTAGATTGGTAGGGTAATATGCGTCGCGGGACGGAGGATCAGAGCTGGAGGCGACGACCTGACAGATGAGGGTAGCAGGTATGTATGTACGAGCGAATGGGTGCAGAAGGGAAAAAAAAGATATTCAGCAAGGCATGTACATCCAGACGTCCTAATGGCGCGTCTGGTTCTCGAAGGGGAGAAGAAGCGAAATGGTGACTTTCTGGTTCCTCGGGCCTAGCTGTTATATGGGCCGCTTGTACATAATGGTATGTGAGAACGGGGCAGGGTTGCAGCGAGGGGAACAGGGGTCTAGCTGTCGATGGGCGATGGCATGGTGAGGAGCAACGAACGGCAGCTCGAGGAAAACTGGCGACGGGCGGCCATTTACGGGTGGAGGGTGGAGCAGAACGGCATCTTGGATGAGCAACGGGGCCACATGCTCACGGCTGCTGCGCTGGTCTAGAACCGCGGCCTCAACCCCAGGATGATCTTGTCGGCGTCTGGTCAATTGAGATGTGCGGCCCAGGTCCGTCACATTCTGGTCGATCGACTGACGAGAGGACGTTGAGCTGGCCGGCGAGTGTGACGGGCGGGTCCCCTCGGCCAGAGACGACAACGACGACGACAAAGACAACGACAGTCGTGTGGCGGTGACAGACAACGGGATGGCTGTCATGTCATCAAACCCTTTTCCCACCCCACTCTGTTCCTCTTGTCTCTCCTCCCTCCCCGTCGTCCTCGGCGCCTCGGACAGAGGTCACGACACTTGGTGACTTCGGTCAGGCAGGTCGAAGACCGAGGAAGGACGGTAGCGTGGTGCAGAAGTAGGGGTGGCGCGGCACATTCTGGGGGGCAGAAATGGGGAATCGTCTTTTCGAGGTCTCGCTTCTCCAGTCTTCAAGGCTCGTCTCCAGACCTCCACCCAGACCGGCCCCAAGTGGGTTGGGAGCCGACATGGGCTCGCTGGACTATGCCATCCCCGCCAATAACACCATTCGGCTTGGCGGGAGGGTCTTGGCTTGCTCTTGTTCGGTCTGAGTGCCGCCGAATAGTCGGACTGTCGTTCGGATCCATCCTCACTTTGTCCCTGGTCCGGTGCCCATGGTCCTTCGCCAGCGGCCACGCAGCCTCTTCCTGGCGCACTGCGTAATCCTCTGCATCGTCCAGCGCCCGCCGGTCGCAGCAAAACGCCTGTCCTATACCAAAGGCTTGCTATAACCTGCAAGCCAGGGTGCATCGTTCCTTTTGCAGCCAGAACATGGACTTGCCGTTGTGGCGTGGCGGCGAGCGTCGAGGTGCTATGTGTGCCTGTCGATATGCATCGGTTAGGACAACGGGCGAGACAGCGGAGACAAGCTTCCTTTTGAACGCTGATGGTCGAGTCGTTTCCGTGGGCATCACACTCGTTTGCCGTGCCGAGTTGCTGTAAGGAGTATTCACAGTCGGCAGGCTGATTCAAGGTGGGACGAGGGCATCTTCTCCATGCCGCCTGGCTGGCAGCCATGGCCATCTGAAGTGGTGTGGACGCCTGAGCATGGAGGCAGTTCAGATGAGGGCGCCCCTGCAAGAACCCCGGATTTCTGTCGCCTGCATTGCCTGAGCCTAATTCAACAGGAGCCAAGGACGCGGAGACGAGCTGGTGGCTAGGGCCGATGACGATGGCCTCTGGTCCGGTGTGCAGATGCAGAGGAAGCAGGCCTGTCGTTGACGAGCGGCTTGCGGATGGCGTGGCGTCTATCCGTGCCAAACGGGCCTTCACCTGGTCGCCTCGTACCTTTGTCGCAACAAGAAGTCTCAGTGCGCCGGGCTGCGCAATGGATCCATGGATCCATGGATGCGATGCACCAGGGAAATGGGTGGTGTCGCTACCCCAAGGTTTTGCTGCAGGTGTTGTTGGTCTGCCGGTACCTCCCAGTACATGTTCCGTGTGTGTAAACGAGAGACACGGACAGGGATGTGGCGGATGGGTAGTGGCAGAGAATGCGGAGAGGAAACCATGTCGAATCCGACGGTGAGGTTGGGCTCGGGTTGGGGGCGTGGACGTGGCCGACGATGATCTTGGGGAGATTTTGGCAGCTTGATGACACCGAGTGAGTTTGATTGTGGGCGGTCACGCGGAGGACCCACTCCGAGGTACCGCACGCTGCAGCGGCCTCCAGTGGCCCGACAGCCTGTGACTCTCCCCGCGTTCTCATCCCAGTGGCAGACGACGGTGAAATGGTACTTGTCAAAAACCTAAGGTAGCCTGCAGGAACGATGGGCCAGATGCCATCAGGGTCTTCCTTCCTCAGAAGCTGCACAAAGCGAAGGGAGCGAAGGGAAGGTGCATCCCTCGACTGGAAGGGAAGGCGCCCCTTCCCTGCCCGTCGGAAAACTCCTCCAACTTCACATATTGCCTCTCTTACCATCAAACCTCAACCTCGCTCTCGCGCTCCCGTCGACATCCACTTCACCTCGCTGCTCAAAGCCGGACGGGCGACCAGGAACCTGCAGAGCTAAGTGTCGGCCCAATCTGCGCAAACCTTCACCTCCGATTCCGCAGGTCGAGTGCCGGCCGCGTTCAAGGAACCCCGGGAATCGCAACCATGCTGGCTTCAGAGTCAGTCAGTCGCCTCCTTCTGGGAGGAGGGTGTCGACTTAATTTCAACAGAGGCAGCTGTAAGGGGCACGTCGCTCTAACACAGAAGCCAAAGACGGTTTGGGAGACGAATGGCTGTCATTTCCCTTTACAGCCACCGCCCTGGCCGAACTCCAACGCAGGCTGGGATGCCCCTCGATGACCACGAACACATCCTGATGTGCCTCGTCAAAACACAGCAACGCTCGCCACACTTCCTCCAGCCCGTCCACGACACAGCGAGGCGAGGCCAGCTGGAGTGGGCAAACTAGGTCACTAGGAAACCATCCGTCTTGCTTACTCGGTTGCAGCAAGTACCGTGAGGTATCAGCGGCTCGACCCTCGTCATGCCTCTCAATTCGTCCGCGTGCAGACACTTGTCTACAGACTCGCACACACCCTCGACATCATCATCACCAACCCGCCCGGCTTAGCTGCCCAAAATCTGGAGAAGCGGTCTTTCTGATCCGGCCCACTCACCATCCTCCAACCCTTCTCCGCACATGCGGAGCAAAGGAAGCCTGCTCCTCACCTCCCACACTGGAGAGCAGTCATCCCGCACTCTCTACACCACCCAAAACTCGCGCTCGGGCCTTTCCGAGAATTGTGCGGGAAAAAAGTTAGCGCTGGATCTCGTCGTCGACTGAGGTACGCTGTCATGTAGCCAGGCTCTGCGCCTCACATCTTGTCCAGGCAACGTGGAACGGCCGCTGCTCCCAAAAAGGCAATGTTGACCTGCCACGCTCTCCAGTCTTTCCCAGCGTTATTTACGTTGGTCTGTTTCCCTTCCGTGCCGTCCACCCACCGGAGGATCCTTGCCTCTTCAGCGGCCGCGGTTGACTCCTGAGGGGTTTATTAACGATGACTACCAAAACCAATGAGATCTCTTCTCCTTCATCGACCTGAAGCACTCAAGACGGCAGGAATTGGGGGAGCTACCTCATCAAGTGTGGGTGGTGCTTTTGGAGAACTTTTGCAAGGGCGGTCCTATGGCCCCAGCCATCGACACTTGCAAGTACCAAGTACGGGTGCCTCTCAGGTGCTTTTTGGGCCAGCCAACGCGTGAGCAGGCGCTGTAGCATGCTACTGCAGCAGGAAGGATATCTGGGCATCACCTCCGCGTCTCGGTACCGTCCTCCGTTGCGTTCGCTTTACGAGTTTTACGGCCTCCTCGCAGAGCCTTGCGGGCTAACCCCGATTGGAAGACCCGATGCTACCTGGCTCCGTCAGTCTTCCCAGGCCGAGGCCGTTGAGGACTGCTTGCAGACACACTGTCTTCTCCAAATCTCTTTCTATCCGCGCAACAAATCTGCATCGGACTTGCAGAGACTGCCCTTCTCTGACGTGAAGCGTCTATCCTTCCATACAAGAACGAGGTAACAGTGGCGGCTCGTCGAAGTGTCTCTCTCTCGAAGGATGGCGCCACCAAATTAGGTTGTTCAGTGTGCCACGAGGTGTTTAGGCAAAATGCAAAATGGCGTCGCGCGTGGCACCATACCACAACGGTCGTCGGTCCGAAACTCCAAGATTTGGAAAGATCTGATAGTGCGCCGCTCTCATTCGTGGCTTTCACGCGGACGTTCCTCCACGAACCAATGGACAACCCTTGTTCTACCCCAACTCATCCACACCTTCATATTGCTGCAAGCCCCAACTTCATCAGCACTGAACACCGGGATCCAGTCACCACAGAAAACGGTAGATGTCAGCCCGGAAATGCTCTGGATCTGCCGCACAACTCTCCGACGCTAAAGCCCGTTATGTGTGGCTTGGTCGCCTACCTTGCTTGATGAGGCCCTCGAGCTCCAGAAACCAAGGAGCCAGTCAGCCTCCCGCAGACATCTACAACTGTTCCTGCGACGACGTAATACCTCTCTGACCAAAGCACACATAGCTATCTTATGCCAGGGACTAGTGACATCCTCTCACTTGCGCCTGTCCAAGAAACATGTCTGACGATAATGTGGTTTGGGCATGGCCCTGGTTTCCCTCAGCCATCTCTTCCTCATTCATCGTCGGCCACCTCTAAAGGTTGGTTGACGTGGTCTAATTTTTAGTATATGAATTCGGTACGACAAGCCCGTTTCCGCTCGCCCTTCACATCCACGTGGCAAATCTGTCATGTATTGACATGCCGCATCCGCCTCCAAAACTTCAACGTCCTCGGATGGTCTTGCTTGGGGGCGATTGAGGGCGGCTACGACAGGCTTTTCGAGATCCAGCCTGTCCACAATTGACTTTCGGGACGGTGGTTGTCGATCCGATACGAGACTGGGCACACGAGACGCCCTCTTCCATGTTACTCGCTTCTCATGCCGCCTTGGCTTGACCAGCCCGCCGTCGCATTCATCCTCTGAACCAACAAACCAACAAAAGGGGACCGGCATCTGATTGGATGCGCGGCTGAGATGTCGCAATGAAAATTACAGCTAGATCAATTCATTGGTCTCCGACACAGTGAGTGCTACGTTCGACGTCCTTCCAGTTAAGCGGCAGTCAAGTGACGCCTGCTAGTTGTGTGGATCTCCAGTGTTCCCAGTCTGGGGTCACAATCCGAATCGAGACAGAGCGGCCATTCCCTGACCTGTCAGCGGCAAAGCTCGAGAATTTTCGCTCCCTACCACAGCCATTCAGGGGCCAACGTTGGTTCTTTTGACCAACAAGATATCCAGCAAGGTTTTGTTGGGGGCTTCGGCAACTGGACCGGTCTTCCATCAAACGAGGGTCATCCTCTACGACCGCCTTCATGAGTAGAACTCGGTGCTTTTTTGTGCCGCGTTAGGACCGAGAAACCTCTGTGCCGGGTTCAGTGATCCTTTGTGTGGCTCTCGGGCCAGAACCCTCAGGTCAGCTGCCGTTGAGCATCTAGTCAGGCGAAGCAGAACCCCGACCCCGGCTTCTGTCCGGCTTCTCGGGACCGGCATGATACTCGGCCTTCCTAGTGGACTGTCGGGGAGTTTCCCTAGCGCCTACTGCACAGTGGCTTTGACTGCAGCAGGAAGCTTGCTTGAGGCGAAAAGATCCTCTTGAGACCCGCCGTTCTGCTGATCTCAGGGGATCCGCCAAGTTGCTACCAAATGGATCAAGGACCAGGACAGCGGCAAGTCCATCTTTCTGTCCACTCTAGGTAGGATTCTTAAGTGGGATCGACAACAGATTCGTAAACCTGAACCAGCTTGAATGGACTTCGCATGCCCTGAGTTGCGCCTAGCGGTCGATGGCTTGTCCTTCAGTCTGGGGAGCTTTGTGCTCTCATGATCAGGAACAAAGTGGGCGGCAGGCAACCTTGGTCTTCTAGAGTGAATCTCGTGCTTTTCTCAACAGATGTGCTTTTGTGGACCAGGCTTGAATGTACAAGTACCAACACCTCATGCCACACGGCATGGGTGGGCTGCTTCTCACGGGTTGGCCGGACCTATGAGATATGAGGCACAGTGCTAGTCATATCTTGACCGTAGTAGGACGCGAATTCTCCCAGAGTCGGTCACTATGTTCAAAATGAAGACGCTCAAGTCGGGATAAAGGAGAAAAGGTTATGGTGATAACACGTGCCAGCTAAACTTTGTTGTATTCTTCGGAGCCTGTCAAGACGCACAAGGCTCTATTCAGACAACGACTTCTGCCATGGCTCCAACACGCTGTCTTCTATTATCCCACACGGCAAGGGCACTTCTCAGGGAGGCCACCCTCTTTGCCAGCGCAGGCTGGCCAGGGTTGCACCGACTGCTACCCCAGGAAGATGATCCCCGGATTCGAGCAGCTGGGCTTTTTTTGAAATTCATTATCGGCGCAACCCGCCGCCAGCGCTACTCATCCAGGCTATGCGGCTGTCGCCTGCGCTTCCTGGCAGCACAGAGGACCTGCGTCTGTCTGCTTGCCACCGCCTTCGTACTCTGCGACGCGCTCGCCACCCATCTGTTGGAGGGTCGGCCTCGGTGCCTGACACCACCTCGCGCAGGACGGATCGATCGTTCGGGCATTCGGAAGATAACCAGGCTAGCACGCTGCGACATGAACACACACACTCGCGCGCAGATTCTGCCGTCCGTACTGCATGTTGAGCCCGCCGAATACCCCAAGCATCACCCCTTTGATGCTTGGATTCTTGAACCAAGACGTTCTAGACACCCTCACACGCTGGATTCAATCCTTCGAGGCCCAAGGCGCTTCAAGCCCCAGCCCTGGCTGAGCTGGACAGGCGAGGTGGTCAAGCGTTTGCCCCCCTTTTTTAGTATGAGTCTCCGTCTCTTGCTTCAACTTGACAGGGCGTTCAACGGCACTTGAGACACGCCATTCACCCATAAGCCGCGGTCTGCGGGGAAGAAGTGCAAGAAACTTCCGACTTGCTGCCTTGGCCATGGCTTGCCTGGGGGTTCTGCAGGCTCCTTGCAGCTGACGTGCCTTTTATCTGAACTGGGGAGTCGAGACCCTGAGTTCAAAGTCTCGGTATGAGCTATCTTAGGGTATTCCCCGCCCTCATGCTCGCCATCCATGGACCCCCGAGTATTTACATGGCATTGGTTCAGTTGCGGACCGACCTGGAGATGATCTTGCCTCATTCCCGAGTCCTGAAGGGCTTGGCTCTCTAGAGAAGAAGCCAAACTTTGAACCCCTCTTGACAACAACCTCGCCCCTACGACCAAGAGGAAGGTCTCTTCCGAGGGTCTGATATTGGACCACAAGACAACCAAGTTATTAAAACCATATTTTCTCATGGTTGAACGTCAATCTTCTTCATCTTCAATATCAACCCCTCCCCCCCGCGTTCCACCGGTGCGTAAAGTCTGGATCTGGATGTTACACCCCGCAGACGCAGGTATGCTTACCCTGCCGACGCAACCCACCCCACCCCCCCGACTATAGCAGCAATATCTTCTGCTTCCCGAAGTGGGCGTCAGACGGGCTGTTCCGCGGTGATATTCGGAGCTGACGCCCGTCGTATGAGTGTCAGGCGTTGTTGCCCTTATTGGGAAAGGGGGCAGTGCCGAAGAGGATGAAGGATCGACGGGCCTTGACGTGAGCTTGATCAGTAGGGCCCGGATCGCCGGGAGGCTTATCCTTATTCTGATCATGCTGGTGGTAGTATGCGCTTCGTGATGAACGTTTTGCCTGGTCTGTTGTCATTCGACCACCTGACCACTACGTGGCGACTGAGTTACAGGTTTGATTCCACGGGTACAGTGTACCAGTCCTCAAGTCTATCACCGGTTTATGGTACATGCGACGGTAGTAGTACTTCTAATAAGAGCTTTTGAAAAACGTTTTGTTTTATGGAAAGTTTAAGCATAATATTTATGCAAATCATCTTGGTAACATGCGAAAGCTAAAGTGCAGGGAAAAGGAGAGGAGGGTAAGGCCGTAAGGCTGGACATTGTTATAGAAAGCCCAGGCAGTAAGGAAACCTAGATACTGAGAAAGGACGGCGAGTAGGATCAGTTAAAGAAGAACTATGAGGGAAACCGAGAGATACGACGGTAGAGAGAAAGAGAACAAAGAAGTCACAAACGTCTTACAGAATTAAAGCTTCTATGATACATAATACCACCTGCGTCACTAGGTATGTAGCGTTATAGGGGCATAACTCTTAAACGAAGCCACCTCGGGGCAAAATCCGAGGTTTAATACACGTAGCGCCTTGATTACTTGGACCTGGTTTATGATCTGGGAACATTGATAAAGTTAGATGTTTTAGTTATAAAGTCCAGGTAAGGCGTCGGTCGCGGAGGATGCAAATCTCAAATACTGCGGTTCATAGCTTTGGTTTTCTCGTGTTAAACACGGTGAATCGGACAGCGAGAGACTGAATAACTTGTCATGCCAGGTGCACAAGGAACTACAGGCACTCAAGCAGCTGGACGCATCATTGTGCTAGGAAGCCGACTTCTTCCGCACGTTGCGATGTGGCGACGCGAACGTACACGCGAAAGGTTGACCTGCTCGTAACCAACGCCATCCACGGCGCAAAAGCTTGCCAGAGATGTTTCTCTTGGCCAATGCTATCATTGGCAGCCTGGAGAATATCACGGACGGCATGGTCGCTTACCCCAGAGTAATTGCCTCGCGTGTTCAGCAACAACTGCCTCTTATGTGCGCGCAGAATACCATGATAAAACTCTGTGCCAATGTCATATCCAGGCATGAACCCCACGAGCAGATCCACGTCTTATCGCACCAAGCTGCCCGTATCGTGGAGTCCGAGGGTACGCCCAATGATCTTATAGACAATATCAAGGCCACTGAGTTCGTCTGTGATATCTTGGCCGATCTTGACGACATGCTGAGGCCTGAGCTTTACATTAGCCGTAGTGTTGAGATTATGGAACGCACTGTAGTCTGGAAGGCATAGCAGAGAAAAGGATCCAGCGATACAGGACAGTCTTCCAGAAGCCGGAAACAACGGAACTCGATATCAAATATTGTAAGATTAAGACTTGATGGATAGAAGAGGGTGTTACAAGCTTGGCATTAGATATTATCTTTATGGGTTTCTCCAGGGCAGATAGACTGTACTTTTGCTGCGCGTGAAAGTGAATCAAGGTGAAGTTGTTCAGGAAGGGGGTGGGGCCGCCTACTCGCCATTCCTAGGATTAGGGGAGTGTCAACAGGGGCCAACTTATCAATCCCAGGATTCAGGGCCGTGGGCAGTTTAGTAGTCGTGCGATTGAGGGGGAACTGCTCATTATTCCTAGACCGCAACTAGGGTATCAACGGACGTATGTATCGATTCTAGAACTTGCGGCCCGGGCTACGATGGCATCGCTGTCTCGGCCAAAAGATGCACAAAAGACTGAACTCCGGGATCCCACAACACAATATGTGGTCAATCCAACTGCAAAATGTCAGATTATTTGGATATCTAGCTACAGAAATTAGCTGGACTAGCTGCACTCACTTGCAAATGCTCAGAAATAGGCAAGAAAGTTTCTTAAAGAAACATGTTTTAAGTTAAGAAAAGGTCATCGAAGGAGTCTTTTTATGGCGCGGTTCAGCTTAGATACTGTGCTTCTCCTCGAATATCTCGGGGGTTTGAGTCGACAGATGTTGGTGTGGGGGACTGAATACGATCGGCAGGCTACCTAGATGCCTGAACAACAATTTCATGCTCAGCAAGGCAACACGATCAATTGAAATCACAGTGGTTCATCTTATCCGTCTACATTCATCTAAAGAATTCTCTAGTACTACAGTGGTGGGTAACAGGACAGACTCTTTATGAGTTGCCCATGACAAATTCAGAAAAACTCGCCCCCAAGCCTCACCAAACCTTCTGTCGTTCCTGTATCTCTTGAGCCTTCAGACATGAAAACGTGGTTGCAGTGCTCTATGTGGTTCTCGCGGTCATACCGAGCCTCCATGGCCAAGGCTCCCACGCCCTTGACCACCCTCCAGTACTTGCGCCAGTAGTACGAGCAGTGCTGGACGTGGAAACCCAGCGTCGTGTATACAAGGCCATCAGTACGCCCGGCCAGTGCGGCCACCTCCTCGAGTGTCAGCTGCAACGTGCGGTTGGCGTCCGCCCAGTAGTCCCACTCGCCATCGGGTCCAGGCCCGGACGTAGCAAACTCTTGGGTTAGCGCATCGTCGCGGCAGGTGGGTGGCAGCCAGGAGAGGGATAACACGTCAAAGACACAGTCGAGTGCCTTGGCTTCTTGAATGGTGGTGCCGCAGCTGCAGTTTGACACATAACGCGTCAGGTCCGGCGTCGTGTCGCTGTACGCGGGCCTCGTCGACCATACCCTGAGCAGGAAGACGGCGTACAGTAGCAGGGCGCTCTGGAGGACGCTGAGGAGCACGAGGGCCACGGAGAGGTATCGCGCGAGGGATGGGCGATCTCTCCTTTTTAAAGCGTGCAAATCGGCCTCGGTAGGAGTTGTGCTGAGAGAATCGTACATGAGCTGCGAGTGCCTATTACCCCCGAATATGGAGAGGAGCATTGTCTCCAAGGGGCGGGCGGACGTTTCTAGTGTATGCTATGAAAGAAGAGGCGTAGTGTGGTCAAGAGAATGGCAATTTCCGCTGAGTCGAGACAGGCCCAAGTCGAGGGGGAGTACTTGTACTAAATTGAGCAGACCAATGTCAACGTTGAACTGGATACAGATGTCCGCGGACCGCGATGTTTTGGACTTTTGGTCCGAAGGAATCCACTTCAATGTTGCTGGACCCGTTCCTTCTGCAGTGGGGGGTGTGATGAACGGCAATCTCGGCACGCTGCTTCTGTTATAGAACCAGATGGAACTGCCGCAGAGGCCTGCCGAAAACATCGCTAATGTACGTGAAATGGGTATGTCGTTGGTTGAAGCTTTCAGAAATCCTGTGGTACTCGGTAAATTGCACAGGAACAGAAGGTGAGTTGACAAGCGGGTTGCTACCTACTCAAATAGGTAGTGATACACCCACAGGCCCAACGGTGGAGTGTGACAGGCAAAAGGTGGAACTTACTACAACAAAGGTCCCTATTCCATCGACCGCTAGACAATGTCAATATATCTGACTGTGGGATCAAGCCAATCAGAAGCCTGCCCGGCCTATTCCCGCCAATTGAAGCTTTTGGAGAATACCTATGTGGGGGATTTATGTTCTGACATCATCTACCAGTCGATGAGATATTACCAACACTTACACGAGCACCTCTAGTCATATTTTGATCAACTCGCGTCCATTTACTGCACCGTCCATGTACATCCAAAGGATCGAAGTGATGTGGCCCACATGATGCCTTCAAACCTGCCATCTAAGGAGAGATGGAGTTGCGAAACTGTGATGGCGTCGCTACTGGCGGGCGGGCGAGAATCGAGCATCACCCGAAGGAAGAGGCCGAAAAAGGAAGGCCGGAATTTCGGGCTTTTACCTCTGGCCTTGAGAGTCTTCTCGTCAACTCATGGCCTTTGTGTAAAGTAGATATAAACCTCATCGTCCTCCTTCATTTATGTCCTCGTTCTGACCCAGGCTTCACTGCTCAGGCACTCCTTCACCCACCTTCTCCCAGTTCAATTCACGTCCTTGGTTACAACCTCAACATGAAGTTCGCGGCATCTTACGGCGCTTGGGCGCTTTTTCTCATGGACCACGTCCACTCTGTTCCAGTCTCTGTTGACGAACGTCAAGTGGCAGCTCTGCCAAGGGCCAAAGTACTTGACGATTGGCAGAACACGTTGTCCAGCGATACTCGTCATCGACTCAATGTAGCTTTGCAGCACTTAGATGACGAGACTGATCCTGGCCAGGCCTTCCGCAATGACACAATCATGCGGTGAGTATTTCATAACATACTCGCTCTATTTTACATCGCGACCGAGAACGCCTGCTCTGACACACACATCAACATGTAGCGTCAATATTGAGCTCGAGGCCCAAGATCTTCCCCTTGTCGACCTGTCACAAGCTTTCGGCATGAGAATTCCGGCTCCGCGTGCCACTGTTGCTGGTTCGGCTGTCGGGAAGCGCAGCAACGCCGAAGACCTTCGTGAGGAGGCTTACACACGAGGCGGTGCGATGACTTATCCCAAGGCTCTTGATCAACGGGGTAACAGCGCCGAAGACATCCGTGAGCAAGCCTATACTCGAGGCGGTGCGATGACCTATCCCAAGGCTCTTGATCAACGAGACAACAGTGCCGAAGACATCCGCGAGCAGGCTTATACTCGAGGCGGTGCGATGACCTATCCCAAGGCTCTCGATCAACGGGACAACAGCGCAGAAGATATCCGCGAGCAGGCCTATACTCGAGGTGGCGCCATGACCTACCCGAAGGCCATTGATCAGCGGGATAACAGCGCTGAAGACATCCGTGAAGAGGCCTACACCCGTGGCGGTGCGATGACCTACCCCAAGGCTATCAACCAGCGCCGCGACGACGTCTACGACAGTCTCTTGGACCGCAACAGCCTGGCGCTGGGAGCCATCGAGAGAATCAACATCGCTCATCGCGTCCTCGGCAAGCCCGAGATCACCATGCAAGAGGCCAGCGAGACCGCGTCGCACAGCGACGAGTTCGTCAACGAGTACTGGCAGTCGTCGATGAAGCATGGAGACTTCTGGAAGGAGGACCAGCCCGCAGGCAAGCCGAACTTCATCGAGGGCGGCCAGTCGAACGGATTTGGTTTCACGCAGAGCACCTACCACAAGCTCCACTGCCTCGCCAACCTCCGGATGATGCTCGCCTGGCACATCACTGGCAACGGCGACAAGATGACCCGTGATATGAATGTGCACGCCATGCACTGCCTGGTGAGTATCCCCATATTTCCTCCTGAAATGCTTCCGCTCGAAGTATTCACTCCGCTAATACACACCAATAGGACTACACCCGCTGGCGCGAGTTGACCAACCCTGATCTGAATGAAGAGCCCATCGACACTGTCGATTACAAGGGTATGGGCATCCACTAATTCAAAATCGTCAATGTTCGGCCTGCCTTCGGGGGCCCAACCTCGGCAAATCTTGACTTCTGTCTCGCAAGATTTACTCCCGAGCCCTGATATATCGCGGGCTGGTTTGTGGGGCGTGGAGTCGTCCAGTTGTCAGCAACGTTTTGTCTTATTCTTCTTGCATTCGGTAAGGAGGATTTGTGGTGGGTCATCTAAGCATCTGTTCCGCAACCTCCTTCCTGATTGGGAACCTGGTGATCCTCTTTCGGGCTAGCCATTCCTTTTTTTGTGGACTCTGATGTTGGAGGTTCTGTTGGCGCTAGACAAAGCTTCGAAATCCTACTTGTTCTGATCAGCCGCCGTACTTGGCGATGTGACAGGGGTTGGCGATTGGAAAATGAGAAGATTAGGATCATTGCCAAATTGGGGTTTTCATAATATATATAACTCCCAACGATGCTCAGTCGAACTCTTCTTCGAAACCCTCTTGCTGGTGTCAATTCCGCTCGCCCTTCCTTGACCTACGAATCTTTGCCTGCTGTTCCAGTGTCAAGCTACCATTTCAGAATGGTTGTTAGTGTGAACCAAGCCGGCTTTGAACGTCGGCTCGCTGTGGTTCAGCAACTCCTCCACGACCGCGGGCTTCAGGTTGGTGACCAGTATTGCCTTACATCAACTTTTCTCTTACTCACGGGGCAACTTGTCCAACCTCCCGGCAGGCCTCCAACATCTCGACCCTGGCCTATGACGAAGAGTACGAATATCCTTTCAACAACTTTCTGTTCAAAGTAGAGCTAGCGACGCCGGCTCTCGCCTCATCATTTCCGGGTACTCAACCTGCCACGTGCAAAGCTCCGTCTGAGGGCGTCTCCACGCTAGTTATCAAACTTAGCAACCTCGCGGCCCACGACGTGAACAACGCCAACCGTGTAGCGAATGATGTGGCTTCGCAGCACCTCGTTCGCGAGTCCATGGCAAAGGCCGGGCTCGCTCCACTGGTACCGGATGTCTACGCCTGGGCGCCTGCCACGACTACTGATGAGGTAGACGAAAAGGGGTTCGGGTGGATCATATCAGAGTTCCGGAGCGGCGTTGACCTGGGCCCGGAGTTCTCTTCTCTCGACCCGGAGAGTCAGGAACATGTCTTGCAGCAGATGGCTGCCGTTCTTGGGGCCATGCAAGTAGCAGATCTGCCGGAAGGCGTCACCAAATTTGGCGGCGGACTCAATTTCGACTCGAACGGCCATATTGTGAACGGAGAGTCGCCATCATTGCAAGATGTGAGACCGGCTGGCTCATACGCGGAATGGAGAATGGAAAAGCTGCGTTCCCGACTCAAACGAGCCGCCGAAAACCCACTTATCCAGGGCTGGAAAAGCAATGGCGTTGCCACCAGGATCGAAAAGTTCCTTGCCAGTGGCGGCCCGGAGAAAGTGCTTAAAAGCGTTGATGTGCACAAAAAGTGCCTAACACACGGAGACTTGAGTACGTATTCTGGCCCTGAGTCTAGCCAGCGTAGAACTAATCCATAGTAGCCATTTACAACATGCTCTTTGACAAGAAGGCCAAGAAAGTCACAGCGGTCCTGGACTTTGATTTTGCCTCCGTCTCACACCCCTTTGAGGAGTTCATCTCAATGTCTTTCAGCCACACTGGCGGAAATGTTGGCGACAACGACACCGCGATCAACCGGGCGATTCTCTCAGGCGACTTCACCACGCCACCGGCAGACCTAGACGAGGAATCTGCCAAGGAGTGGGAGCTGGCCAAAAAATGGAACACGGTGTTGCAGGAGAGTGCCGCTTTTGCTCCGAGCCAGATCGAGGGAGTCAACCAGATCCGTGATCTTATGCAGTTACAGAGCCTCCTGTGCCCGTACCGTCTAAGCAGCACGTCAGCCCTCGAGGAACTCGACGACGAGAAGAGGGCCGAGCTGCGGGAAAAGGCGGAAGCAGACCTATTGGGGTGGCTTGAGAAGCACGGGTATTGAGCAGAACAAGATATTAAGAGCGTTGAAGAGTCTGCACTTTGACCTTGAGGAAAGAATCAACTTTCGTCGGTGAGATCGAGGCAAGTTGACTAGAGTAGGGACGCTATTGTTAGGTTTTGAACGTATTCGCCATGTCCAGTCCCTAGCTGAACGACGAGAACCTCTCAATTTTCTTGTGCCTCGCGAGCATTTTCGCAAAGACTTGGTAAACTTGGATGATTCAACGCCGCCAGCAATGAGAAGGCCGTGTCAATGTCCCCTGCAGAGCTTAAAAGAATAGACAAGACGGACCATTGACCATGGATGGACGCTTCTCCACGGAGTATCCATCTGCTTTAAAAGAACGATTTTTTTCCTCTTAAAAACACACACCAATATATAAGCCATCTCCGCAAGTACCAGTTGCTGGCCGAGGTAGATACGTGGGCGTCTGTTGAGCGGATGAGTTTGTATGGCCGTGGAGTCGAGCGTTCCCGTGCAGCGACGGGGACAGAATTGGTCGACGGGTGCGGCGTCATATGTATTCAAACCCTCTCTCAGCTGTAAGACGTGGGTGGAATAGATGACCTGCGTACCAGCGTAACGCCTACGAGGTCGTTCACCTCCACTGCACTCGGAACTGCGCGGCCGTCTCCCGCGATAAATGCTCTCTCTGCGAGACAAAATGATGGCAATATTGATTGCTCGTCGTGAAAACACGGCCAAAAAGATGGCTTGGGCTAACAGCTTGCAAGGAATCTGACCGTACTAGACGACCTCCGACATGAGATCGAGAGACCGGTGGGCATGGGCGATGCCGCCCGAGGGCCGATTTACAAAACTTTTGATGACTCTTTTCACCCACTGCGTGAACTAAATGTTGCTGTTGTATTCGAACGCCCCATTTAATGTTCGAGCTCCCCCTGAAAACACCAGTCTGCGGATGGCGAGTGAATTCTCGCTGTCTTCCAGGGGCGTGTCGACTTAACTTCGGCTGAGTAGGTAAGGTAGGTAGCTCATCAATTCTGTAAGTTGGCCTTTGACTTGCCCATGGACACCGAGAACCAAATCTCTTCATCATTTGTCGCTGTCACTGCAGTAGGGTTCTTGTATCGGGTGGCTCCAGCTTCGCATCACGCTTCTTCGAGCTTCCCAGGAAAGCCCAATGCGTTTCAGTGGAATTATAGCCCAGTCTTAAACGAATGGCATACTTACACATAAGCGTCTGAGGTTTAGTTCCCCAGTTACCTATCTTCGACTATCTCCGAGATTAGAAATGCTCGCAGACACCAGATTAGTGGCCATGCAGACTCCAGACACCAAAGTCTGAGCCTTATTTCATGTCTAAATCGGTAATTGCAATAATTTGAGTACCTGTGATGTCTGAACGATACTTACACAGAGGCAACTTGGCTCCCCTTGCTCAGAATATCTCCGAACTTCCACAGCCGTATCGAGACCAGGCATACCGATGACTACAGCAATCAACGCAGGCAGCGTGTTACCCAAACCATGTTACACCCGCCGACACAAGTGTAACGTGTCTACCAGAATCGACCGGATACCCTGAAACCCCATGATGACCCCCTCACTGAACAGCACCGCGCCGACGCTGGGCCACATCCAAGTGCGCCTTGTACTGCGCCGTCCACCCATAGATCAGCAACCCCACCGAAACGAGCAAGGCGCCGGGAATCATCATGGGCAATCTGAACTCCGGCTTCCCCTGTTCACCGTCCGGTACGCAGCGCCGCTTGAGGGAGGCGTAAACACGATCTTGCGGCTTGGCGCACGTCTGCGCGCCGGGGACGAAGCCGATGCCAAGAGAAATGTAATTGAGCCCGCTGGTGCCCTTCGACTCGCCGTACTTGCTCGTCCAGAGAGCCTAAAAGGTGGAGAGCACGCTGCACGAGGTACATGATGCCGTAGAGATACACCGCCAGAGCCTGCACGATGACCTGGGTTCCGGAGAGGCGGAGCGGACGCGAGAGTGCGGCCCCAAGCGCTCTTGAGACCGTGCGGTCGGTGTTGTCGAACTCGGTACGCAGCAAGGTGTTGCCTGTCTTCTTGATGATGTTGTTCTTGATGTGGACGAGCAGGAGAGGGGCGCAAGTTTCCTGGAAGACGAAGATCCCGATACCCTGGACAACGGCTGCTAAAATGGTGGTACTGTAGAAGATCCAGCGCCTGTTGTCTGCTGAGTGATGAAGCCGCCTGCTGTCCGGACCGATGGCAGGCCCCAGGAGGGGTGCGAGGGAGTATATTGACATTGCGCGGCAACGCTCTTTGGCGTTGAACAGCTCTGCGAATACGGCGCCGCCGACGGCCATGGGAACAGAACCGCCGAAGCCATCAAAGAAGCGGAAGGCGATCATCTGTGATTTTGTCCCAGCAAGACCACCGCCCAGGTTGAATTCATTTCATATACAGAAGAGTTGTGAGTTGGAGAATACTGGTGCACCCATAGAGCTCAGAGAGCGGACCCCAGATCAGGGGACCAAGAGCATATGCGAAGACGAAGATGGGGAGGACGAGCATCTGTCGAAGGCGTCGGGGATCACGACCAATAGCTCCCAAAGCGGGCGCCGCCATGATTGAAGAGGCCGGGGAGAGGAGGGTATCAAATGACACCGTCGGTAGCAAAGTCACGTCAATACATGTATCACTTTATCCTCTGGGTACCTACGTACCGCAGAAAACTAATGCCCATTTTTTCTTAGCAGGCCAATGCTTTAGATTACGAGGATCGTTAGGTCCATCCCAGGTAACCAGTTTGAATTCTTGTTGATTTCCAGAGGCGTTGGACTTCTCGTTTCTCGGGTGAATCCCAGGTTCTGGCAGGCTTGGGAAAACTTCGATGGAAGATCGCGAGTGCTCTACCGCGTTTGTCTGGGTTCCCTTCTTCGTCGGTGACTATTGGGCTCTTTGAGACTTGAATTGAGTAGTGGTCTGTCGTCGTCGTCGTCGTCGTCTGCGTTCCAGTCTTCTCTGTCGACACTGTCGTTTGTGTGTCTTCGTCATCAGTCTAAAGTCTGAAGTAGATCACCCTCGTGCTTCTGGATTTCAAGCACCTGGTTTCCTCAACACTCGCTCAGCACGTCGTTCATGCTTTACCTGCAGCCCCCCAAGTATCTTTATCGAAGATATCCGGTCTGGCAAATGTCAGCAGAAAAGCCTCCCACCAGTTCGGACAGATGAGGGGCCATGTGCAGATGTGAAGTGGTCCAAATATCTCGATTGACTAGGTTGACACAGCAGAAAAGAGCCATATATCCGCTAAGAGAACAGGGCAGACATTCTCGCAGTCGCGACTGCAGACGGGGAGAGAGGGAGGTACTATTGAGTTAAGGTCTCACATGCTCATGCTATTCGTAACAACCAGACCTCTAGCCAGCTACCTAAAAGCCAAGTCCCGTGAACGCCATAGACCGTTTTGCCTTCACACAGGCAGGAAAGCCAAAAAATCGAGTCCCGATAAAGTGCTTTTGTAAGTGGTATCGTGTTGTTTTCAGAGGAACCGCCATATCTGGCGACGTGAGGAAGTCGGGGGGTCAAGTTGTACCCATCACCCTCACATTCCTTATGCGGCGACCTCGGTCTTGGTGTCGACCTTCTTCGCCTCGGGCTCGGCGGCGGCGGCGGCGCCGTCATCCTCGCGAGCGCGCTTGCCGTTGCCGTTCTTATCCTCCGCGACGGGCTCGCCCTTGTCGTTCGTGGCCTGGATGGTAGGCTTGGCACTGCGGAAAGAGTCAGCAAAATCGTCGTTCATATCCGAGATCCAGATGGATACATACGCGTTGCGGTCGTTAGCACGCTCGTTGGGGTCCTTGCGGTTCTCCTGGTTATCGCGTCCGCCCCGACGGTCACCGCCACGGCCCCTGCCGCGGCCACCACGGCGGTCCCTGAAGCCGTTCTTCTGGTCTTGCTCGCGGCGCTGCTTCCAGTTGTCCTTGTTGTTGAAGTTGCCGCCGCGGCCACCCCTGCCGCGACCGCGGCTGCCACGGTCACCGCCGTCCTTGCCCTCGAAGAAGCGGCGGGAGGTGTTGGGCTCGAGCTTGCCGGCGTGGATGAGGGCGCTCTTCTCCTTGACGTAGTCGACCTTGGGCATGATCTTCAGGTCGTGGCCCTTCCACTTGGGCTTGGGGTCGATGGCGAGGAACTTCTGGGCGGCCTCCTCGTCGGGGAACTCGACGAAGACGGAGCCCTTGAAGAGCTTCTCGGCAGTGCGGCGGAGACGGACGGCGTTGATGGGGCCGAATTGGGTGAAGAACGCCTCGAGGTCGAACTGGGTGGAGGGCTCCTCGTCGCCGAAGCCCTTGACGTAGACGCAGCGGGCGTTGTACTTGTCGTTGCCGGGGGTGTAGGGCTGCTTGCGCTGGATCGTCTCCTCTCCCTCCTCGCCGGCGATCTCGAGGGCGGAGCTCTCCTTCAGCGCGGCGACGACAGCGGAGTAAGGCTGGAAGCGGCGCATGCGCTTGAAGGCGCAGATGGTCTTGAGGGGGATGGCCTTGTTCTCGAATCCGCCGGTAAGTTCCCACAGGAACTTGTCGTGGGGCAGGTTGCTGTCCGACAGGTAGAACTCGACCTGCTTGCGGATCTCGGCAGGGTCGTCCGTCTCCTTGAGCACGGAGGCGTCGAACTTTACATTCTTAGTGTGGTCCTTCTGGTCGATCTGGGCAGTCGTCTTGAGGACGTCTTCCTTCTTCTCGGACTCTTCAGGCTTGGATTCGGTGGTCTCCTCCTTCCCGGCAGGCTCCTCGACCTTCGCAGCCTCGTCGGCCTTGACAGGCTCCTCAGCCTGGGCGGGCGCCTCGACGGGGACAGCCTCGACGGGCTTGGTTTCCTCGGCGGCGCTCATGATGTGGCGAGTCGAAGATTTGAACAGAACAACTTGGTTTTCTGGATAGCAAGAAAGATAATTAACAATTGGATTCCTCGAGGCAAGTACTCGGTCGCAGATCAATTGTACTCGTCGAGCAGGACAATGTGAGTAACACGGCAAAAGATGATGCGGACAAGAAGGAATATTTTGTGGCGGGGTAGAAGTAGGCGGCCACAAGGAGTCAGAGGGCAGAAACGTGAGTAATTCGGAGAAAGAAAGCGCTTACAGCAAAGTAAGGGAATGTCAATGCACTTCGGGCGACCGTGGTTCGATTTCTTTTGGGTCTGGTATAGTTGTGGTGCTGAGAGTTTGGTTCCCTTTTTTTTTCGGCGCCAGACTTTGGAGATTTGTTTCTTAGCGCGAGAAGGCAGAGAAAAAAGGGCGTTTCCCCAGTGAGGATTTTGCGACGAGAATTCGCATGCACGAGCGAGAGCTCCAGTTTCTGCCGCAGCGGGTTGCGCGCATTCGATGCACACCGCCCGCAGTAGGGTGCCCACTTGGTGCTGGTGGGGGACTGAAAAAATCGACCACACGGGTGACAGTGAGTGGGCGGGAGGCTGGGTACGTGCGCCACTCCATCAAGGGGCCTCACCTTGATGTGTATTAGCTAAGCAGAGCCTCTCACTAGGTAGTCGGTCATGCCACTGCTCACGTGATGACGTCCCAGTCCCACTTATCCTGAGGTATGAGGATTTGCCAGTGCGCTAAGTCAGCCAGCGCTGGAGTACGTACCGTCGTTGCAGCTGTCGGGAGATGCCGTCCCATTACCAAAATTTCCGTCCTTGCGTCTGAGTGCTCCTGAAGCTCCCAGCATCCCTCTGGCTTCACGAACGCGACCACGGCGACCGCCCAATTAGCCCAACATGAGAGGAAGAAAGCCGAGGTGGTACAGCCTCCAGAACATGGTGAGTTTTCTTTCCGCCTACGCCTTTCCCCCGGATGTCAATGGCACGCACATTTTTGGAGCCCGCCCGCCCCCCTTCCACCACCTCATGCGACTCCTTCTCCATCCTGCCACCGACGACACCCAAACCCATCGCAAGAGCTTGAGCCGTGCCGAGCTGACCACCACCCTTTCGCCACTTGTAGAAAATTCGCCAGTCATGGAACAAACATAACCTATTCAACTTGTTGCGAAAGAGCCTTCCCGCACATCGCTTTAACAAGACGTTTTTCCAGCAAAAATGGATGGCCAAGTCTATGACGCGAAGCTACCACGGCGCCCACATCAAGGAGTCGGACTGGTCTCGCATGTTCTCCCGCCGCCTCTTTTCCGCCGTCGACATGCCTCCCGAGTATCTTGCCAAGTATGACGGCTCCGAACAGGCCGCCGGCCGCGGCTCCGGACGCTCTGGACGCGGCGTCAACGCCACCCAGTTCTCCAGCTCCGAATTCGCGCGCCGGCGTGCCGTGGCCAGCCTAGGATCTCAACCCGAGCTATACTACAGGCAGGCCAAACTTGGCGCCAGTGGCCAGTTGATGGCCGGACCCGTCAACAAGATGACGCCCTACATGCAAATGGCCTTCGCGCCGCTCGAGAGGAGGCTAGACACCGCCGTCTTCCGCGCCATGTTCGCCAGCAGCATCCTCCAGGCAAAGCAATTCTGCACACACGGCGCCGTCAAGGTCAACGGAAAGACAGTAAGTCGACCTCCATGAGACTACGCCTGTGTCTCAAAACGGCCGGGATATCGTGACTGACAAGCGTTCGTCTTTCTCGCAGATGCGCTACGGTGGCTACCTCCTGAACCCGGGTGACATGTTCCAAGTTGACGTTGACCACGTCCTCTACGCGACCGGCCGCCCCAAGACCCCGAACCACGCCCTGTACCTCGCCGGCAAGGACTGGGAGTCTCTCGAGGCCGCCAAGGCGAAGAACCAACAGCGCAGAGACGAGTCCTCGGGAGAGCTTTCCGCAGACGCCTCTGCTGAGGCCGAAGAGGCTGTCGAGGAGGCTGTCGAAGACGCCGAGGCCACCGCGGCGGAGGCAGAGGGCGAAGAGGGTGCCGACCAGCTGACCGAGGAGCAACGCGCCGCCGCGCACAAGAAGAACCTCAAGGCCCTGGTGCGCTCCGCCAAGGACCTCGTCAGTGACGGCGAGGCCCTTAACCCGCGCAAGAAGCGCCAGCTCCGCTCCTTCATGAGCGAGGCTAAGCGCGCTCTGTCCTCGTCCGGCCGCGCCGACGAGGCCGCCGCCCTCAACCCCGACAGCGTCATGGACCACCTCTCCGCCCTGCTCAAAGACTTCAAGCTCGACGGCGCCGAGGTCAAGGCCATCGAGGAGCAGAAGCAGGAGCCGCAAGGCGGCATGAAGGACAAGGCCGTCACCAAAGAGATCGACGAGCTCATCTCCAGCAAGGAGGTGCGCGAGGCGGCCGACGGCCTGTCGAGGCAGGAGCAGAGGGCCCTCGCAGACCTGCTCCGCAAGGACGCCGAGAACCCTATCGACGAGTCCAAGCCGTACTGGACTCCCTGGCAGCCGCGTCGGTGGATGGCTCCTTTTGCCTTCATCCCCCGCTACCTCGAGGTGAACCAGAACATCTGCGCCGCCGTCTACCTCCGCCACCCTGTTGCCCGTCGTGGTATGGCCGAGGTGCCCACCCCTTTCCCCTACGAAACCAACCAGTTGGCTTTCAACTGGTATCTGAGGAGGCGGTAAGCGCTGTAATGATGGTGTTTGGTGGCCGTAGCGTGTGTTGATGAGGCGGGGATGATCGCCGCTGAGAGAATCAGGTGGCATTGTACAACAGGATAGAGCCCAAGCTTGTAGGACTGCACGCAGAAGGCCTGGATGTAGTCTTATATGTACATCAATGGTAGGGAAAATAGATGCCTCTACCCTTTCACACGCCACTTGCCCGTGATATGCCGTCACGGTGTACGCCGTCCACAGACGAAGCACTGGTTATGCAAAGTCGCCGCAGTCGAGCTCATTTTCCCCTCGAGTCACTTCAGTGGTAGCTCGACATGTTCTAGGAAACAATCCTTTTTTTGAACCACACAGGAACTAAACTAGCAAAGTGAATAGACATCAAGGAAATCAAATGCCAAGTAAGCGAAGACGCCTGTCGTCGTGCCAGACTGTCTTCTACCCCTCCCTCTCCATGACCTCATCCGAATAAAATACAACATCAGAGGGTTATTTGCTAGACATAACCAGGCTTCCCAATCATCACGGCGCAGCACTCCCATCTGCTCGCCATGATTGTGCGTCCATGGCTGGATAAGGGTTGGCAGCTTCAACACCAAAAGGCGGCAAGAGTATCGAGCGTGGCGTCGTAGATTAAAGAAAACCCTATTCCGAGTGGCAAGTCTTTGCGAAAGAAATGAAACCACGAGGATACTCTGCTAGCGCAAGTGTTTGACCAACCGACCCCTGTCTCTCCCCGAGGTCCTCCTTTCCCATGTCCGCCAAAGTAGAATAGGCCGCGGCAAGTCGAACTGCAAAAGTGTTCCGAGAACGCCTCATCGCCCAAGAATCAAGCCTCGCAGAAGCAATGACTCCTCGTGTTTGCTTTCGCGTCTTCCCTCCATAGTCTGCATCAAGACCCCCTTGCATGACTGCTTCGTAAAGACTTTTTGGTGATGTTGGGTTTCCGTATGTGATTAGATGAGGGGTGGTGATTAAAAGAGGTCCAGAGAAAAAGGGGTAATAAGAAAGGACAAGAAGAGAACCGACAAAGAGGCGCGTTGTGCTGGTATTGTATGGGCATCATTGGTACTTAGACATGGGTCGTAGAAAGGAGATAATGCAAGCAAGGTGGCGTCAAGTGACCGGTCAAGGTGGCTTAACGGAGAGAGAAACCCTTCCGCTTGCCTTCCTTCTCGATGGGCCGGCCGCTTTCGACTCTTTGCTTCTTCTCCTCGAGCTCCATTCGTTGGCGCTCCAGCTGCTCCTTCATCTCCCTGTGACGCGAGTAGAGCTCCTCTTCGCTCTGCTTCAGCTTGCTCTCCTTTTCGGCGACCTTTTGCTGGAACACCATCTTCATCTCGGCCTCCATCTTGGCGAGCTTCTGCTCGTGCAGAGCGCGCTCCTCCTCCTGCTTGACAGCGGGGTTGACCTCCTTGAAGACGCTGGGGTCCTGCGACACGCCCATGCCAATGAGCTTGTCGGTACGGTAGTTCTCGTACAAGCTGTTGTTGGTGTGCTCCTTGAGCTCCTCCATATGGGTACGGATGAGCATCTGGCGGAGCTTGACGAAGTCGCAGTGCTCCTCGTTGTCGACCTCAATCACACCCCAAGGGTAGCTACGTCCGCGAACCTTGCGTCCGTCCGCGTTGGTGATCTCGTTGGTAGCACCGACGACGGCGAACGGGACCTTGGACATGATCTCGTTGTTCTCGGCAATGGTCTCCTCATCGTCGAGCTCGTAGCGGGGTCCCTCGAAGATCTGGATACCATGGTACTTGATGTCGGACAGGATCTAACGAGATGTTAGTGCTTGCACAGGATGAGCGGCGCCTCTCCAACGTACTCTGGACTTGAAGTTCGCAATTTCCTCGTCGGTGAGGGTATCAGCCTTGGCGATGACGGGGATCAAGTTGACCTTGGTGTGAAGGCGGCGCATGACCTCGATGTCGAGAGGCTTCAGGGAGTGGCCGGTGGGCTGAATGAAGAAAACACAGGCGTGGATGCGGTTGTCGACAATGTTCATGCGGTTGACCTTGTTCTCGGCATCAAGGTACGCGTCGTAACGCTGCTCAATGTTGTCGACAATCGGACGCCATGACTCGTCGTTGTTGACGAAATCTCCGAAGCCGGGGGTGTCAACGACAGTCAGGCGGAGGCGGACGCCAGCCTCCTCGATATCGGCGCTGATGGACTGAATGGTAACAGTCTTCGGGATAATGTCGAGGCTGGGTCCCTTGCGCTCCTTGGGGGGGTACAGAGAAGTGTTGAAGAGGGTGTTGACAAGAGTCGACTTTCCCAGACCAGATTCACCTGCAAGCCAACCAAATCAGCGAATGTCCATCGAGGGCCAGGATACCACGATTAAGGGCTAAAACTTACCAACAACCATGACGTTGAAGTTGAAACCCTTGCGAACACTCTTGCGGTGCCATTGGTTAGGCAGGTTAGCGAAGCCGACATAGCCAGTCAGCTTGCGGCGAACAATGTTCCTAAGGTCGCTTGAGGGAGCCACCGCTGAGGGGACACCGCCAGCTATGGACGCGTTAGAAATGGCTTCTTCGATTTCGTTCGCAGAAACAAGCTTGCCAGGGGGCGAAGCCGGTGCCGCCGAGGGCGGCGGGGAGATGGCAGGAGAACCTTCGGAGGCTGTTCATGCAATCACGTCAGCAATCATGCTCGCCACCAAAAAAAGCTGTGTAGTAAGTATGCATGGCGAGGCAGAGGCGAGAGGAGCTTCTGACCCAGTGGCCGGCCGGAAGAATCGCCTTGGATCACAGCGCCCTTTTCTTTTACAGGTCCGGAAAGCTGGACGGTGTTCGAAGGATGTCGTTCATTGCCATGAGCTTCGTTCAAGAGGGGATGGTGAAGATCATCGTATGACACGGGTTGGGCCGCAGCGATTTTTGGTAGCTCTTCAATGTCGAGCATACTCTTGTAATGACGGACGGTACCAGCAGAAGCAGCAGATGATGAAGATGCTTCTGGGGCATGGCAGATGTTCTGATTTTCTTTGCCCTTGGCCACGGTGCTCTTTGTTGGCAAGCTGCTGGATCTCCCTGACGACTGCCGGCCGGTCGTCGCCGAGGTTGTGGCTGCGTCGAAATGGACGCTCTTCTTGCGAGGCTTGATGATGAAGTTCATAGCCATTGTGTATGTCGTTTTTCTGGTTGTTCTGAGTAGTGCAGGGGTGATATCTCTGGTCTACTAATAAAGGACCAAAAAAGGAGAACCCAAGAAACGGTAAATTGGTGGAACGAATGAAGTCGAGTAACGAGAGATGTGATGTCGTGGAGAGGAATCCCGGGGTCCAGTCGAAACGAGAAGAGAAACGGTCATATGTGCAACGCGGCCATCGCACAGGGATGAAGTCGGACTCCTCTTGCCTTGCCTTGCCATGGTCTCAAGATGCGTGGTATCGGGGGAAGGGGCTTACCCATATCGAATATCGCGGTAGCTGTCTAGTTCAGGAAGGAATTGGTCGATAAAAAGGGTCTGTAAAGGGCAGGGACGGCGTTAGCTATGGTGCGATGCGACTGCTGGTGTTGAGGAAACGAAGCTCTAGTAGGGGGGTGAGGTGGAAAGGGAGAGTCGACGACAATGGAGGCAAGCAGGGGAGAGGAGGTGACGAGGCAGACTGCGCGGCTGGCAGATCAAGCCAGGTGGACGACAGCAGGGCGAGGGCAAGAGAGATGGTTTGTGCTGTTTTGCTTCCCGGCCAGGTCGACCACGGCAGGAGAAATTGGCGAGAAAACAACGAGGACGAAGGACGAACGTACCTGGACGGCTACAAAGTAGTCGCGTGTCAAGGAGCGTCGCAGAAGAAAAAGGGTAACGAGAGGAAGGGGCGGGAGCGGCAGGCGGCGATGGGCTGCAGCAGACAATCGGAGGCCCTCTCGTGTCCGTGGAGGAGGAAGAGATGTTGGATATGCTCGGAGGCAGTATCGATGATGGCGGGTGGGAAGGGAAGATTCACAACCTCAGGGAGAGAGAGTGTGGTGGTTGCGAGGTGAGGTAAGGTTGGTAGGTTCTCGACGAACGTACGTTTTAGGTGGAAGGGGAAGTTTAGGGTGCGCGCGGCGACGGGGACAGGAAAGATTTGGCTGAGGGAGGAGAGTGTGTGTGTGCCGTGCGAGGCCTGCAGGAGCAGGAGCAGCAGTACCTTGGGTACCGAGTAAAGTACCTACCTAGGTACGGTAAGGTAGGAGCAGGTGCAGGTGCAGCAGGAGCAGGTGCGACCCCGTTTCCTGACGACTGTGCTCCCCTCCCGTGTCCTGTGGCTCCCGGCTGGGGGTCCTGCAGGGCACCTCTCTGCGCTACCAGCACCTCTCGTTTCTGGTGGCAGCGGCCTGTACAAGGGCCAGCATGCGCTACTCGATACCTACCCTAGGTACCTAGGTAGGTAGGTACCTCACGGCGTGGGAGGTACCTCACGGCGGAGGTTGTGGTGTGTTGGGTCTGGCCTGCTGCTGGCTGCTGCGTGGCCGACAGGCACTCGAGCACGTTGGCGTCCCCTTCCTTCTCCAAGCAAAAGGGGGTTGAGCCACGCTAATCCCGGCCGGGCTAGCTTGGTACGTGTGGGTCCCGAGCAGGGGTCACTGGTGGAGAAAGAGAATTAGAGGCCGGGGCCTCGCGCAACGGCGGGCTGTGATTGGCCCGAGGGTGGAGGTCGTAATGAAGCATCAGAAAAAAAAAACCGCCAAAAGGAGGCCCTGGAGATTGGAGAACGACGGTTGAATTTCATCGAGACGGGGGAAATTTGTTGGACCAGGGGACCAAAGCGACAGAGATCTGCGGCCACATGGAGGCAATACAGCCTACATACAGAAGCTGGGCGCCGGCTCTGGCAGGGCTGCAGCGATAGATTACTGCGGGCGCCTTCAGGCCATGAGCAGGACTGGACCCCTTAATCGCAGAAGCTGAGGTGCTTTGCCGGCGATGGAGACGGCCGAGGAAACAATCTGGGGCGTTTGGGGACTTTGGGCATCCTGTCTTTGTGCGCACCCAATCTGGACCCAACGGGAAAAGGGTCCAGGCCGGCGGCTCACAGACAAGCAACGAGTTGAGTTTTCCAGAGCGGTTTTCTGCCTTGTTTCCCATGTGCGTCGGCCCCCGGCGCGCATCAATTACTTTACCTTTTAAGGTACTGTCAACAATGCGAGCAAGCTGCAAACCTACGTATTCGGGCCCTCGGAATTGGGACGAAGATGAGACGGGCCCGTTGGGTGGTCAACTCTGCTGGACCACGCCGTATGCTTGCGCAAACCGTAGGTCGGGTTGGCTTTTCCTGTCACTGTCTTGGGCCAAAGTCAGTGGGCGAGCCCCCTCTCGCCGTCGTGGTGGTGGTGGTGGCAGCAGCAGCAGAGACGCTCTGATGGGGGGTTCATGAAGCACCTCAGTACCTATGCGGTGCGGTCGCATTGGCAGCCGGGAAGGCATCAAGCCGGCCCTCAATTTCCACGTCTCAACCATGATCCATGGGACGAAGAAAGAGCGGCACCGACGCCACAGCACCAGCACGGGCCGGCATGGGCCAGCCGGTGGGGACCGCACCTCCGTGACCTGCCCAGGTGAGGGTGCACGCAGCACTCGCTGTGAGTGTGAGGTGGACTGAGACGAGAGGTCGAGTGGAGGAATGGAATGGAACTTGAATGGAGACACGGGAAATGGAAGTCACATCCATGCCTCCTTCCGTCCCCCAAATTGCTGCGAAGAAGGTGCCTTCCGCCTGGGGGTTGGCCCGCTGGGCAGGAACGGGAAAACCTCTCTTCCGACGCACGGGTCATATCCTGACACTGACTTCACGGCTTCACGGTTCACCCCAGCTTCGCCGGCTCCTCTGAAATGCTGCCCGAGTCCCAAAAATACACCTCGCGGCGTAGGTACCTTAGTGGCCAAGTATCCCCGCCGCCAACTATTCTCAACCCGATAGGTCCTTGGTGCAGCCACTGTCAATCATCCACATCACCGCACCTCACGTGAAGCCATCCATACGAATGGGCACTCGCTGGTCGACACTTGCAGGTACGAGGTGTTGCCGACGACGGCCTGCCCTGTTTTTTATTTTTTTGCTGTGGAATGCCGAGCCACAGCTGCAGATGCAGATGGCGTGTCCGACGGGGAGCGGATCCCGCTCGTCAACACTTGACTGGTCGACTTCGTTCATGCCTTGCGAACTTACACAAGACATCGGCCCAACTGCAACTGGCCCAGCGGTCGCCGGCTGGCCGATTGAACCGCAGCATCATTCAAGATAAGAAACTGGATGCACGTCTGGCAGCCCGTCGTTCCGTGTCTCGGGTCTCACTAGACACATGACGACCACTCGAAAATCCCCCCGTCGGATTGGTGCAGATCCTGTGCAGTGGCCAGCCCGCCAGAAGCAAACAAAACAAAACATCCAAAAATCCGACATTCGCGGCTGCGTGGCTGCGTGGCATGCGCGCAAACACCCCCCTTCAATCTCAATCACCCCGTTTTACCTTTCTTTTTCGTCTTCGGGAACATCTTGTCTCTGTTCCGTTTGACCTCGACAATGGCCTCCCTTGCTCCGGGCCCGACGCGTCTCTTCCCCGTCTCGAAGAGGCGGTATATGTGCGGCGAAAATGCCCCCATGCTACCAGCCTGTAAAAGGCTCGGTCCTGCCACCAGAACCTCCAACCCTTCCATCCCCAGCCCAGATGCTCGTACACACCGGTGCCCGCCTTATCATGGACGAACTTCATCCACGAGTATAGTGGACTGGATCCTAGGGCGCCTCCAGAGCCATCCCTGGTGAGCAGCCATATGCCGGCCCATCTCTGCTTCGGACGGCAAGAACGATTTACCCGCCCATGCCTGTGCAATAGCCATAGACTGGAGCTCCCGATATGACGCCGCGTTGTTGTTCAAGACACAGGAACTCGTGCAGGCGAGCGAGTCTGCGTAGTCCACGGCGAACATCATAATCCGGGAGAGGTGGGGGCTTCAGATCTGTCGCGCTGGTATGGGACAATCCCGGCACCAGAGAGAAGTCCGCCCCATATCCTGTGGCCGCGATGACAACATCCACGTCCTCGAAGATGCCGCCGCCGGAGAGAAGAGGTTATCGTTGGCGACAACGACGCTGAGGCCGCGTCCGATGCTCGGTGATGGCTTGAGTCCCCATGTTGGGTCCAGCCCGCCTGGCTCCCTGGTATTCTACTTGAAGACTACATCGCCGACCAGACAAAACAGCCCGGGAAGATGGTGCTCCAACCAGAAACTGGCGAGAGATAATAGGTCCGCCACGACAGGACACCGTCTGTGGGTCCATCTTTGTTCATGCGCGGGATAACCTTGGCGCTCATTCTGTGTGACAGGTACACTCTCGAAGCGTATTCCGTCGTATTCCGTCAATTCCTTGACACTGGTCAGTCCACGCAGACGGTCAGCTCGGCACTTCCCACAGCATTGTCGCAAGCTGTGGTTCCCATACCTATCACGCCCAACTTCTTGTTTTTACAAGTTTCCGGTCTTTATTTCCTGTCACCCCGTCATCCCTGGGATTGATTCGCGGATCTCAGCCCTTGTAGGCCTGAGAATACATCCACTTCCCTTGGAATTCGCCGGGTCGCTCAATATCCGCACACAGTGGTGTTGTTTCCGAGCCACTCGCAAGTACAGCCTTGTTGAAAGGCCGTGGGGCTTCCTCGCCCGCGCTGTGGACAAGCCACCTGCTGTTCTCGTGGGCACGTAGGACCAGCTTTAGGACGGCGTTGAAAACAACGCCATCGTAAGGGTCAAAGTGCCGGGCGTATAACTTGTAGTACTCTGACCATTCTCTTGCCGAAATATGCGGCGGATAGTTCGTTTATTTATCTGTGTGATAAAGGCGTGGACTGACTTGCAGATGATGGATACTTGCGGTCTGGAGAAGGGAAATCCGACATCGATGACTGGCCTCATCGTCAGCCATCACTTACTTCCCGGTTCAGGGTGAAAAACTTGCGATGAATTTGGTTGTTTGCGATTTTGTCCCTTGAACGCCCATCAGCCTGGCCAGACTGGAGAGACTATGGCTGCAAACCCACATGCCGTTGTGGAGGTAACAGAGGAGTCGTCCGAGAAGGTCCAGAAACCGCCAACATCAGATCGTCTCTCTAACAGTGTAACGTCGAATCCGACTTAACGAAGTTCCTTAAGGGCGGACAGACCCCGGGGCCCTTTGTTTCGATACTCAGCTCAGATGCAAAGACTCCGTCTCGCGTCCGATGATCAATAGCTTGCCAGCACCAATAACGGCTACTACAGCGGGAATTAAAGCCATAACCAATGATTCACCAAAATCAGGTAAATTGGCGGCAAGAAACGGGCAAACGGCTGGTTGTTGTTCGTTACATTTCGGATGAACATCCGAAGACTCGACAACAGATGATTGCATTAGTCTTAACTCCTCCAGGTTTTCATTGGAGACTCGAGTCGAGGCGTCAACACGCGAAGTGGCAAGTTGGGGTCGACTGGGGCCAACCCCGGACTTTTTCAACGGCAAGTCGCTCATCTGATGCTAGCTGGAGGTGTGTTGCGGAAGTCTCGCCGGAGCGGACCTGCGGACCGGAGGCATGGCCGAGTTGAAGAGCCATTCGGAGAATACAACCGTGACTTTCCAATTCAAAATTTACGGCTTAATCTGGCTTTAAACTCCACATTGTGTATATCTAATAGAATAAATGTTCTTAGCACACAGTGTAATTATGAAGTCAGAGCTCGCCTTCACACCCAGATCGAGAGATTTGACCCGCTGACTCCGCCCTATGATTGTGCTATGAGGTCGTTTGAGGTTTCTCTGTGATTCTAGACTCAAACGTGCTTCGTGCAGGGTGATGATCGAGTCCAGTCACAGTCACATGGGAGCGGCAGAGACCGGGCGACAGCTCCTCGCGCCAGGGAGTGGCCATGGCGGTGCTCAGATCAACCGTTCTAATTGGCGAATCAACCCGCCCGGAGCATTCTCAACGGAGAGTGGAGATTTGCTGTCATAGTGCAGTACTTTGGAATCACCATTATTCTGCCGCCATAACAAGTACCGCCTTAGTGCGTCCGATCGATGGCCCGCCCCCTTGCCCCTTGCCAGTCCTTGCTTCTGATCCACCGATTCCAATCATGCCTCAATGATGTCAACAGCAGACCAGGGTCAGCAGAGAAATTGTTGAGTTGCACTTGCACTGCCTTGCGCGCTCGCTCATTGAGCCCGGCGCATTTTTAGCCAGCCTCGGGCTCTTTGCTTTGAGAGCTTCATCCCTCAACTCTCAATCGCCTAAACAACAAAAAGATGAAGGGAAACATTATCGCCGGAACCGTATCGCGTTGACCTTTGGGACAGGCGCACAACACACACACACACACACATACACATAAAACCCCCACCCCCCACGCCACTGCTGATCACCAGCTCGCAACCCGAGTCAGCCTTCCGTCCGGCCAGTCATGTCCCGCGGCTCCAGCCTCCATCCGACGAATTCAAGATCGCCAAGATGAGGTTCCTCCCCCGCGACTCTGCTCTGCCGCTGTTGCTGCTGCGGCGCCGGGCAGCGTCTAACGGTTGCGGCCTGGCGAGGTCGACAACGAGGAGCATTCACAGCATCACCCTCGGCCGCGTCAGGAGACACGGGCTCCTCGTCCGCCGGAGGCCCACGCTGTCCCGTCCGTCGCAGCACGGCTTCTCCACCACCAGCAACGACAAGTCCGGGACGTCCGGAGGCGGCGGCGGCGGCGGCAAAAGGACGACTTCTCTCCCCGTCGCGGTAATTACAAGCGGATTATTCGTCTGGTGGCTGTACCCGTCTGACGACTTTCAGCGGTTGTCTGTCGCGCATGCGGAGACGAGGGCCGCGTCCACGCGGAGCAACGGAGACGAATCGAAAAGCACCACTTCCAACGAATCGGCATGGTACAACTTTGCGCTCAAGTTTGAAAACCTATCCGATGCCACCGATGTTGAGTGGAGCGCCGACAAGATTGTCGGCTTCATCCTCCCGGAGTGGTCCAGGCTGGTTCCCGGATACATCCGGAAGCTCCAGAGAGAGGTGAGTACTGTCTTCTACGAGGGGCGCCATTTTCATCCTAGCGTGCTGATCCTTTGAAGCTGTCCATGTCGCCTGGATCCCTTGCCGATGAGATTTGGCAAGAGGCCCATGACCCATTCATCAACCCCGAAGTGCGGTACGCCGCAAAAGTCAGGGTATCTGACGATCTCTGTGATGAGGAGAAGGAGTTCCTGGCGAGGAGGAAGAGGGTCACCACCATGGCCCTGGCCAAGTATCTCGACATTGACGAAAAGGATGTCCACCCGGAGGACGTCCCTACGATTGCCATGTGCGGCTCCGGGGGCGGCTTGCGGGCTCTCGTCGCCGGCACCGGTTCCATGCTGGCCGCCGACGAGGACGGGTTGTTTGACTGCGTGACTTACACCTCGGGTGTGAGCGGGTCATGCTGGCTGCAGGCGTTGTACCACTCGTCCATATCGGAGGGCAGCCTCGGCCGCGTCCTGCAGCATCTCAAAGCTCGCGCAGGAATTCACATCGCCTACCCGCCGGTCGCTTTCCAGACCCTGCTTTCAGCGCCGACGAGCAAGTACCTTCTCAGCGGCCTCGTCGAAAAGCTGAAGGGTGACCCGAACGCCGACTTTGGATTGGTCGACGTCTACGGACTGCTGCTAGCGGCGAGATATCTGGTCCCCAAGGGTGACCTCGCGGTCAGCGACCGGGACTTTAAGCTCTCAAACCAGCAAGAGTACATCAAATACGGGCAAAATCCTCTCCCCATTTACACGGCCGTCCGGCACGAGATCCCGGACGTCGACGTTGACGGAACCGAAAACGTCCCCTCCACGTCCGAGGCGGCCAAGGAGGTCGCCAAGAAGGAGGCCTGGTTTCAATGGTTCGAAATCACCCCGTACGAATTCTTCTGCGAGGAGTTTTCCGCCGGCATCCCCACCTGGGCGATGGGACGAAGATTCCACAACGGCGTCGACGTTCCTCCCGAGGCCGGCTTCCACCTGCCCGAGACCAGGATGCCGTTTCTCCTGGGTGTTTTCGGCAGTGCCTTCTGCGCGACGCTCAGCCACTACTACCGCGAAATCAGGCCCCTGGTCCAGAGCCTGACAGGCCTCGGGTCGTTGGACGAGATGATTTACGGCTACAACGAAGACCTCAGCAAAGTCCACCCCATCGACCCCGGCACCGTCGCCAACTTCGCATACGGCATGGAGGAGAAGCTGCCCAAGACAGCCCCCAAGAGCATCTTCAATTCCGAATACATCCAGCTCATGGACGCCGGCATGTCCAACAACCTCCCCATCTACCCTCTGCTCCGCCCCGGCAGAGACGTCGACGTCCTCGTCGCGTTCGACGCCTCGGCGGACATCAAGACGGACAACTGGCTCGCCGTCGCCGACGGCTACGCGCGCCAGCGCGGCATCAAGGGCTGGCCCGTCGGCGTCGGCTGGCCCAAGGCCCGCGAGTCGCCCAAAGAGGTGCGAGACGAGCTCAAGGAGGCCGAGGCCGCGTCGGCGAGCGAGGCCGACCAGAAGCTGCGCGACGCCCAGCAGCACCAGGCCGAGCACCAGGCCGAGGAGAGCAGCAGCAGCGCCAAGCCCGACGAGAACACCAAAAAGGGCCAGGCGGCCAAGTTCACGCCAGGCGACGAGGAGTCGGGCGAGCTGGGCTACTGCACCGTCTGGGTCGGCACCACGCAGGAGCGCTCCTCGGAGCCGCCGCCGCCGTCCAAGGCCATCACCGAGTCCACGTCGTTCCAGCTCATGGAGCCCGACGCCGGCATCGCCATCGTCTACCTGCCCTACCTCGCCAACCCCAAGGTCCCCGGCGTCAACCCGGGCACCACCGACTTCCTGAGCACCTGGAACTTTGTGTACACCCCGGAGCAGATCGACAGCGTCGTCGCGCTCGCGCGGGCCAACTACGCCGAGGGCCGGGAGCAGATCCGCGGCACCATCCGGGCCGTGTACGAGCGCAAGAAGAAGCTCAGACTGGAGAGGGAGGAGAAGTCGCGCAAGGACAGGTACAGGAGGTTGGTGCAGCGAGGCATGGCGCACAAGTTGGGCGAGGGCGATCAGTTTAGCTGATTTGTCGTCGAGGAGTTTTTGGGAGTGTGATACCCGGGAAGACGAAACAATTTGTAGAAAGGCGTATTCATGTTTGCGATTGTTCTTCTTTAGCCAGCAGTTTTGTTTTGTCTTTGTTTTTTTTACCAGCAGCATAGTCCTCAAGTCGTCTCGCATCAGGCCACGTGCCCAAATGGCCAACAGAACTTATATAGAATCAGCTGCAGACTCAAAAATTGCCCCGTTTCGAGGAGTGTGTCATTGTTTTTACAGATCTATTCATCTTACAGAGACATGCGTAACCTTCTACACGTCCTTGTTTTAAAATGTACACTGCCGAGCGGCATTTTGCTTCCCGGGATCACCTGTTTCCCCCGGCGGCGGTCAACATCCCCATCCCCATCCCCTGGATCTCATCTTTCTCTCATCTCTCTCCCAAAGGGCAATTACACATGATGCTATTCCCACACTTCTCCAGGACCCCAAACCCCCCACCCGTCTTTAGATGATCTCGCCCACGTCAATGTGCACAGGCTGCCACGGCTTCGCCCCCTCGACCAGCATGTCGCTCGGCACCCGGACCTTGGCGCCGGGGCTGTAGAGGTACCACGCCTTGAGCGTGTTCATCGTGGCCGCCAGGCGCGCAAAGTCCAGGTTGGCGCCGCTGCCCTCGCCGAGCTTGTCGTTGCCGCTGTAGATGCCGACGACGTACACGGGGGTCCTGCTGTGGCGGCCCGTCTCGCTCTCGAGGCGCGCGACGGGCGGCTCGAAGCCCTCGCGGGCGCAGAGCATGGCGAGCTCGCGCGAGGGCAGCTTGAAGCTGAAGAGCCTCTCAAAGTCGACCTTGCGGCTGAGGATGTGGGCGTCGACGAAGGAGCGCGCGGCGTCGCGGCCGCAGTGGGCGTAGATGGCGCCGGCGACGGCGCGGACGAAGGCGGCGTGGGCGTTGTTGCGCAGCTTCTGGAAGCGGTCGCGGATGATGGCCGGGTCGCCGGCGTCGGGGGCGGGCTCCTGGGGGTTCGGCTCCTGCTTGTGGACGACGTCGCCGAAGTCGTCGTCGAGCACGATACGGGAGCTGATGCCGCGGCGCCACTTGAACTTGTCGAGGTGGCGGTGCTCCTTGCGGACGTAACCCCAGCGGCCGTGGACGACGCCCGCGGCCGGGTCCTGGGACCACTGCAGCAGGCCCGGGTCGACCTCCTCGCCGGGGGCGGCGGCGCTCTCGACACCCCACTGCTGGGCGACGCGGTACAGCGAGTCGGAGCCGGACAGGGCGCGCATGGCCTCGTAGAGGATGGGCATGGGCAGACGCGGGTAGTGGCAGATGAGCCACTCGGAGGTGTGGTAGTTGACGAGGGTGCCGCCGACGACGGCGAGGTTGGCGTTGTTAAAGTTGGGGCTCGAGTCGGCTGAGGGGTCGACTAGGCAGCGGGCGAGGGTCTCCAGCGGGAGCTTTCGAGGGAGGGAGAGACGGGCGTGGAGGGCGGCGAGCTTGGCCGAGCTCAGGGCCTTCTCGGGCAGAGGTGACGGGAAGGGTCCCGGAGTCGGTGGCGGAGTCTCGTCGACTTGGTCAACTTCGTCGGGGGAGGGTGCTGGTTCCGCCTTCGTGGTGGAGGAGCCGAAACCCCATAGTGTCCGCACTTGGGGGCTTCTGCTGCGGTTGTTGCTGCCGGCGAGGTGCTGTGTTCTAAAGGAGATGGGCGCCAGGGATGGCGAGGCGTGTGTCCTGGCCGGGGCGTTGAGCAGCTGCCCGGTGCATCGTGATATCCTTAACCTCTTCATCGGGGAAGCTCGGTGCCGGGGAACCCTTTTTTAATTCCGTAAGGGGGAAAAGGAGAAATAAAAAAAGAATGCAGAGATCGATTGGTGTTGTACAAGGTCGGTGGCGGCCGAGCAATTGGCTTGCTGGGTCCTTGGGGGGTCGCGAAAGGGTAAAGAAAAGTTCCACGTCCCTTTCTCTCGCAGCGCCGGTCTCCCGTCACGAAAAAGTTTCTGGAGCCGCACGATTCGAGTCGTGTGAGCTCCAGTAGTAGGATTGCTAGGGGAGCGTGGCGTGCACGAGCCAACGGTGCTTCCCGGAACATCCATCCTCCGGCCCTCCGGATGCTGCGGGCTCCACATTTTGGAATGGTCGAATGGCGGACCTCAGATTACAACGTCCTAGCCGCGCCGGCCTTGCAAAAGCTCCATCCACGGCGGGAACAGCGTATTGCCATCACCAAAACACCCAGTCTCTCTCACTGAACAAATTGTCAAGATGGTGAGGTTCTTCCCAATTGATCGTGGTCGACCAATTGCTGACTAGTAGCTCAGGGAGGCGGCCCCAAAGTTCCGTGAGTAGCATCCGACCCTCGCGCGATCCCCCGACGAAAACCACCCCCCACGATCCCTCGAGAACAGAGCTGCTCTAACATGCGCAATTGAAGTTACCCCAAGCACGTCTGGTCGCCGGCCGGTGGCTGGTACACCCAGCCCGCGAACTGGAAGCAGAACACCTTCATCATCGGCACCGTCATGGTCGGCGTCGTTGCCGCCATCTGGAAGATCAGCGCTGAGAAGGAGGTGCGCTACGTGATGCCTCAGGAGGGTCGCTTCTTCCCCAGCAGATAGTATGTCCCCCGGCCTGGAACAACCTTTCCAATCGGTGCGCGTGGGCTGACGTCGAAACACACAGCTGGTCGAAGCAATTGATCGAGTACGACAGAGAACAGGCCGCGAAGAAGGCCAAGGAATCGGCGCAGGCGGAGGCCATCCAGAACTCATAAACGAATCGGACGGGCAAAATTGTACTTGTATATATGGTACTCAACGAATTGAGGGTCGCGTGATTGCGGCAATTGTGAACCAGTGATGCTCTCGGCTTCGTTGGTCTGCCATTTCTCAAGGCAGCCAATTCTGATTGTAGAATGGTTACACACGTTGGCGGGCTACTGGCCTGCAGACCATGGATAGTTCCCCTACTTTGTAACTCTGTGTAGCATTTCGGCTTCCAGACTACATTGTCTTTCGGCGGGCGAGCGGGCTAGGCTGAGGGGCTTGGGGAAGGCTTCCCCAACCCGGTACAGTTCATCTAGAGTATCTTAATATAGGATCAACATCCGCCTCAGTGGTCCTTCGTCAATCAATATCAAATCTTGCCGAGCCTTCGAGCGCCGAGAATGAAAGCGAAAACAGAGACGACACACAAACCCTCTTCAGCACTCCGGTTCTGGGCAGCCTTGGCTCTAGGCCTCCCCGAGGCCGGTTGGCATTGGAGTCGAAGAAGTGACTCGGAACTTTCCGTCATAGCCGAGAATATGGCTATCGAGTATGCGAGTCGCTTGAGGAAGGGGCTCACGCGTTGGCTGGTGTATGTCGTAGTGGCGGTGCCCCCATGTCGGAGATGATGACGGGCCAGTTGGAATTCCGTATGCTTTTGCGAGAATCCATGGAATTGCACCTCTGGCACAGGTCGACGCACGGGCGGATGGCACATGTCTGTATCACAGTCTAGAATGGACAGAATCAGGTAAGTCACCTACTTGATGTGAGTCATTCAGCCAAAAGGCAGCAGTACATCCGCATCTGCAGCTAAACAGGGTTGCATGTACGGCAGTTCCAACAAGAAATAGGACGGGGAACACGAAACGTGTCATTACTGTGAGATCGCACTATGGCATGCCATTAGTCTTCAAAAAATGTGAGATGATGACAGGGAAATGCCTAGACGTCCCCGGCAGATGTTTGATCTCCTGTTGATGTAGTGCCGTTAACATCATAGAAGTCGGTCTTTCTCCAAAAGAGTCACCGGCTAGGAGGAAGGGACTTTTCAATAGCACCAGATTCAAGCTAAGCTTCCTCGCGACCGAGCAAGCCATCTCAACCAAAGGCTCACAGCCCCAGTCCCTGATTGCACAACATCGAAAGCAAACGTACTACGTGAACGCCCACAGGTATCGAATCCTTCCCTGGTGAGTACTCATGGCCAGCATGACATTTCAGTCTCGCCAAGGGCCGCCCAGAAGGGCACTCATCTGCCGTCATTGCCGTCCAAAACCCGGCGGCATCTACACAAGTCACCCGGTCCAAGAATGGGTGCTGAGAGGAGAGTCGCTGTTCCCCGCGCCCAATGCTCCAAATAACAGGTTCAGTTGGCGATCAGACAGGGAGCAGGGCTGGGATTTCGAATGAACTGTGCTTCGCTCCCCCATCACACCGTGATCTTCATGCCAACCTCAAAGTTGGTACTATCTGTGCACCTTGGCTGACTGAGGTTACCTGGACGAGATATCTTTCTCGAACCCTGGGCAAAAGTGACATTTCACTTGTGCCCATGGCCTCGAAGTTACAATTTTAGACATTACAGTGAACAAGTGAAAACTTCACATGCAATGCAGCAACTTGAGCAAAGTATCTCAGGGTATGGCATCTTATTGTCTACCTAGCTTGCTCGACACAAGAAGCAGCTCTAGCGTTCCTGTCCTTTGAGAGAGGACGTCCACATCATCATCCATCCATCCATCCGCAACTCAATGCGTTGTTCATCTGCCCTCTTATGCCTCTGTCTCCATACAAGGCATCCAAAAGGACTAACGCACCTGCATCGTTCCACCCTATCAGTCGCCAGCTTGCGACGACCACCAGCCACCAGAGCTGCAAGAAAATCAAGAACGAGAAGAGGGAGAAACAACAACAAGAGCGGTGCAATATACATTAAGCACTAGGCGCTTCCTCTCCCAGCACTCACCGCCAGCAGGTGTCTGACTTGTTCGAGTCCGGGATGGTATATGAATCGAAATCTTTCAACGGGTTTGGTGAGCGAGTGTAGAGAAGGGTAGTAGAAACGGAATCGCGAGCCTCATTGGCAGTAAAAAGCCAGGTCGCAAAGGGGTGTATCAAAAGTTTTGTGTCGTAAAAGAGTGACTCGAAAGGTAAAAAACGCGTTGTCGTCGTTTTTGTCCCCGTCGTAGGATTCGTCATCAGAGTCCAGTCGGGGAAGAAAACAACCCTCCCAATTTTGTTGGTTCGCAGAAACGCCGTGCCCGTACTGTCCAGAATGCATAGCAGACCCCAGTCTATCGCCAAACGAGAAAGATGAATCCT
This sequence comes from Colletotrichum tropicicola, assembly GCA_025962755.1. Classification (NCBI taxonomy): domain Eukaryota; kingdom Fungi; phylum Ascomycota; class Sordariomycetes; order Glomerellales; family Glomerellaceae; genus Colletotrichum; species Colletotrichum tropicicola. The sequence goes on from JAOWMA010000019.1 coordinate 153,943, forward strand.
CAGTCTTTGTACCAAAAGACGTTATATACGTGAGGAATCAGTGTATATGAACGGGTTTTTTGGCATCTATTAGACGGCCTGACCAGGAGGAGCCTGGCCGGGGACAGGCTTGCGGCCGACAGGGCCCATTGGCGGGCCTGGGCGACCCTGGGCCGGGGGTCCGTTCGGGTTCATTCTGCTGGGCTGGGGAATCTTGCTAGGTCCCGGAGGACTCGGCTTGCGTCCGTGTCCGCCAGGGCTCTGGGGTCTCTGTCCGGGGCTCTGAGGCCTCTGTCCCGGAGGTCCTTGGAATCGGGGACCTGGAGACTGAGGACGGCCGCCGTGTCCCCGGGGGCCGTTACCAGCCGGAGAGGCGGGGCGGCCGGGTGCGGTCATAGGGCGCGCAGGCGACTCAGGGCGAGGGTAAGGCGGGCCGCCATGGGGGCCGCCATGGGGGCCACCCTGAGGAGGCATGGGACGCTGGCCTGGAGGGAAGTTGGGTCCAGGGCCACGGTGAGGGCCATTGGGTCCCATCGGGGGGCCACGAGGAGGTCCTTGGTTCTGAGGGGGCCTGGGCTTGACAGGACGAGTAGACAAGCAGGTGCGCGGAACAACACCCTGTTGGGATCTATCCAAGCGAATGCAGAGCGCCTAGAATACTATTAGCGTAAATCTCGTGAGACAAGACATCTAAAAACTTACCCAGCCGTCATCGTACTCGTGAAGGAGGCGCACAAGTTGACCCGCCCTCAGTTCCATCTCATCCTCGAGAGTAGGCTTGAATTCCAGTTGCACACGGTGAACTGTCGTGTTGGCAGGTCCACCAGCGGCGGCAATGGCAGCAGAGCCAGTGGAGCCGTTAGAATGATGACCAGGGCCAGCGGAGTTAGCGCTGAACTCGGTACCAGACGGACTGGCGGGGACAGTAGCCAGGGGCGCGGGTGCCGGCAGAGTGAGATCAAGCGCCTTGGGGCCGTCCTTGCGGGTCGACGCCTTGCGCACGAGAGCTCCAGCAGCGACAGCTCCAGCACCTGCGGCGGCGGCGGCGCCAGCCGCCATCGCAGCGCCGTTGACAGCGCCGTTGGCACCTGCGGATGCCGGAGCACCTGCAGCAGCGGGGGCAGCTCCGCCCACTGAAGGCAGCGGCTTCTCGTTGAGGTCCATGGAACGGACAGACTCCTCGGGGATAGGACCGTTGATTCTCTCGGCCTGGGCACCGAAGGGGTTCGCGGGGTTCGCGCTCTGGGTAGTGATGGGTCGCTCCCAAGCGTTCAGGCCAGGGGTACGGGCACCGACGGCCGCGGCAGGGGCCAAGTTTCCGTTGACATTGGTCTTGCTGGCGCGCTTGTCGATGTTCAAGTTGGGCAGAAATTGGGTGACAGGTCGGAGACTGATGCGAGGGGCGCGGGGGTTGTTTCCGCTGGTCACGGCGGCGGCGGTACCAAAGGAACTATTCATCTTTTCGTCCTCGTCGGCCAGTCGCTGCTGCTCCAGCTGCTTCTTGCGGCGGTTAAAGAGGAAGAAGACGAGCAAGAAGACGATCAAAACACCCGCCAACACACCAATAGCAATGCCAGCCTTGGCGGCGCCGCTGGTCTCGGTGCTCGCCGACTTTTCGCTTGAAGAGGTGGCGCTTGCGGTAGCACTGGTGACGGCGGTGACCTCATTTGCAGTGGCGGCGGACCTCGTTGAGCGCACAAGAGTCGGCTCATCGGTCGCGATGGCAAGAGTCGTCGGGATGCTCTCGGTGAGGGGCTCTTCAATGACGGAAGGCAGCGAGCTCGTCGAAGACTCGGGAGCGGTGGTGGAGGACTTCTCGGGAGTCGCAATGACGGGGGCACCAGCTCTCGCGATGGTGGTCTCTGATGTCTCGGAAGTAGAGGATCTCGTCCGGGTGGGGAGAGGAGACTCTGCGACGATGAGCTTCGTGGAGGAGGAGGAACTGGCGGCGGCGCGGGGGGCGCCGTCGGTGACGGTCTGGTAAATGGTGCGAATCACAGTGGATCGACCTTGTCTGGTATTAGCCCGTCTGCGCGTGGAAGTGCGCTCGTCGTCGTCATCATCCTGACGCCTGATGTTGCTATTACCTCCGTTGCCATTTCCACCGCTCGTGTTTTCGTCATCAGATGCAAAGGGGTTCAGGTTCTTGAGCTTGTCGCCAACGTCGGTCCAGAAGTCGGGGTTGCGAGGCAGATGCCTGTGGCCGTGGTGGTGGTGGGCCATGGTTACTGCAGCAGTCGTGGCCGTGATTGGGTAAATCGTGAATCAATTTCGTGATGAGTGGAATGAAGGTGGAGGGAAATGTTTCGGTATTCGAGTCGTCAATGTCGTGGTCGTGGGTCAGGCGAGGGGGGTATCTGAAGTCTGAGGGAGAATGCGGCGCGGTGACGGGAATGCTCAAGGGCGTGCCGGGCCAGGAGATGGGGTATGCGCAGTTCGTGATCGTCAAAGAATGAACAGGGTGTGAAGAGGTCCAGCCAGGGAGTCGCGGTGCTCAGAACCGTCGTGGACTGGAGGCTGCGTCGGTCTCGGGTGTGAAGCGTCGAGGCGGCGTGTGGGAATGTGTGAGTGTGCGATGTTGAGAATGAATGTAAAGCGGCGCTGGGCCCGGAATGAGAGGAAGGTGAGAAGGTGGGTGAGGGGAGAAATGCAACGATCTCACCACCAGCTCACAGTCGTGGACGACGGACAGTCAGTAAGTTAGGTTGTCATGAAGACGGACGAGACGACGTCGTGTGGAGGGAAAGAACGGATGAATCTGCACCGTCACTCTGCGAGCTCTTCTGCGGGAGAAGGACACACAAACCAAGGTCTGGCGGTGTTGCAGCAGAGCAGTCCCAGCGAGTGCGAGTGCAGTTCGGACGGGGAGGGATGGGATGGAAACCTGAAGAGGACGGGAGGGGAGGGACGAAAGTGGGAAAGGGCCACGAGAAGAAGGAGAAACGGGGACGTCGAGGTTGCAGTCAGCCAGGGCGCTCCAGGCTCATCCCGGACGGCGAGGAGGAGGAGGAGGAGGAGGAAGACCCAAGCAACGTTGGACGGAGGACCAGGGTGTTGTTGCGTGGTGACCGGGGGTGTGTGCGACGGGGGATCCTTGCGCCGCGAGTCGCCCACCGGGCGGGCATGCTGCTGCCAATGCGATTTGGGCAGAGAATCTCCTCGCTCATGGATGCTCCTTCCTGTTGTTGCCTTGTCGCTGCCCTGCCCTGGTGTGTCTGTCGTGTCGGGCAGGCACGACAGGCACAACAGATACACACACACACACACACACAACAGACGGCAGTCACGACCACTGCTGCAAAGGAAGCAGCAGGAAAGCGCGACCGTGCGATACGGCGTGGCTTGTATTGCCTGCAGTCTTTGCCGTGTTAGCGGCTCTGGGGGCGGTCCTGGGGCCTTGGCGGCCGAGGCCGCGTTTGGGGGGCTCAGATCACATTTTGCACAATTCATCCTTTGGGACAGACAATGGGACAAACACGACAAAAAAAAGAGAATGCAACGGCGCCGTCCACCGTTTTTTCGACAGCCCATCTGATCCAGAGCCACGCGCCGAGTCAGCGTTTCACCTCGGGGCCTGCTGCTGGCCATCTCCCTGCCACTCCAGGGAACCTGACGTTCGGTCACACAGCCGCAATTCAAACAAACATTTCGCGATAGCTGCATGAATCCATATCTTCTCTCTCATCTCGTCACCTCGACTGCCTTGCCCTCTGAGTCTGGGTGGACATGGACATCCTCTCTCTGACTCTCAGAGCACGACCGCATTCCCCCAGCAGATCGTCGTCAATCGCCCCTCTGCACAAAACTCCAACACTCCCCATCGACAAATCGCGCACTCGGCCCTCCTCCTCCCAGACCAAACTCATCCACACCGGCGCCCATCTTCATCAGCGTCACGCACGGGCCGCGACAGACAGGGGCCCCCGGCGCCATCCTGTCAGGTACCAGCGTGGTCCCATTGGCCATCGCGAGACCCACTCCGCATCCCACAGGATAAACGAAATTGTTTGTTCAGGGCTCACCTCATTTTGGCCCAATCACGTCGTCCGATGTGCCCAAGGATGGACCGTTTGGCCGGCCCGAGCTCCAATGGGCGGCCCCCAAATCCAACTCCCCTGGCGCGTGTCTGCTCATCACCAACAGGGGCGATGAACCGCCCAGTCGCACGCTTCACAGCCGCTCGCGGCTCGCTGGATTTCTTCGAGAAAGACGGGATGGCTGCCCGCGGTGCTTATGCAGGCCGTCACCGCTGGACCGCCCAACGCCTGAAGAGGCAAGGCAAGGCAAGGCAAGAAAGCAATGGATCAAAATAGCATCTGTCGTCACGCCGCCATCGCCGCCTGGGGAAGCCTGTTTGGTCACCGCTGTTGGTGCTGAGGCTGAGAGTGCCCATCGTCATTTCGACATTCGGCCCGGAGCCGCCCTCTGCCGGCAGTCTGCCTCGTCGCATCGCATCGCATCAGACACATGTCGCGCCTGACAACGACAACCAGTCGACCACGGCCCAATGCCATTCCTTCCCAAACGCCAGAGAAGCAATCATGGCCTTCAAAATGACATGACACCCTCTGCGCTCTGCAGTTGGTCCCTCTGTCTCGCAAAGTCCCCGACTCTCCCGCCCACCGCGGAGGCCTGGAAAGACACCCACCCCCGGCTGTCCCCGAGCTTCAGGTCAGTCAGTGCCCTGCAGCCGGTGCGCAGGAAGCAAGCCGAAGCAAGCAAAGACGTCCGTCTGCCTCGCCCTGCTTATCTCACATACGAGACAAGTCAGGCCACGTTGTCTCCAGTCTCTCGGCCATGCTCAGACATGTCCTTCTAGGTCTGACAACCACCAAGCAGTCACCGTTCGATTCTGGCGTTGTGCTTGCTTTTTTGTCCAACGCAGAGGCTAGCGCACACAACTCCCGCTGTCCGAGACGGCACAAAAGGGAATAAGCAAGAGAGAGAAAACCCTGGGCCTGAGGTGCCCCCGGGGAAGAGTAAACGGCGCCGTCTAGCGCACTGAGAGACTGTCTGAAACAGCCGACTTGTCCGTCCGAGCCGTCATTTCTCGCCTTTCCCCCCTCCTCAGAAATGGGAAACGGGGGCCGTGATCTGCCTCCATATCCAAATGCCGCCAAGCCGCTCCATTCCCCACCACTACCGAGATGACTTGCGCTCCTCCGCCCAGCCTTGCCCGCGATCCATGCGAGCACACGCGGAACAGCAGGAAAATAATTCTACGAGCCAATTTAAATATCAAGACCCTGTTGAGCCAGGAACCGAAAAACACCGCATTGTCGGCAGGCAGCCAACGTCACCGGCCCTCGCGACTGGAGCCCCCCGTCTTCCGCGGATGGACATGTGGATCGCCTAATCACGTCAAGACGCGTCCCAACCTAAGTTCCAACTGCCCGCACGCATGGGGAACGTCGCATCCTGACGGAGGCTGACTTTGCAAAGTCAAGCGGCAGCCGGGCCCAGCGTCGTAGATCAGCGCTGCCTCATCTTACTCATTTCTAGGCAAATGACGAAGAAAGGCTCCAAACACTCAACCAACAGCTTCGGCCCAACCTGTGCTTCGGCATCTGAGATTGTTTCGCTCCGGTTATTTGGAAACATTAACCGTCTCCCCGGGATCGTCGGCCCTACGCCGGAATGCGGGTGGCGAGAGCTTGCATGTCTTCTGTATTCTCCGACCTGAATCTTCTGGCTCAAGTGCCGGCGTGCGGTACATCAAACAAACTCGTGATCCGTCGAGAATACCATCTCGAGCGGCAGTCTCGATGCGTTCAAGCGTTCGTCACCAGAGGCCGCCTTTATCGGAGACGCAGCGGGACGTCTCAAGCCAGAGCCAAAGCCAACTTAACTCTAAAAATTGTTTGCCTCTAGTCCACGGCTGTCTCATTTTTTTGTTGTCTCGCTCGCATTGTTGCGGTCTCGAGTCTAATTATCACATACAATCATCCGTTGCTTTTTTAAGGTCTCGGGTTGACTCGATTTCTCCGACTAGTCCAATAAGCAAAGGCCAAGCGGGCAGCTAATCCAAGCCACCCGACACTTTTGCAGCCCCTGGCTTCATTTGTCTAGATCTCGGACCAAAGCACTCTTCATTTGGGCCCAACAGGTCATTGTGTCAAAGTCACACACAATCAAGATCAGCTCGCGTTGCCGCCGCGTTCTCATCTGTCTCCCCAGGCGCCCAGCGCGTCGAGTCCTTCTCGCAAGACCTCCGACGTGGTGCATCCCGCACAGGCATTTGCCCAAAATAACCTCCTCCTCCCTATCCAGCTTATCGCGGAGGCGGCTGCTGCGCGCCCCATTGATGCGGTGGCTGCTGTGGCGGCGGCGGCTGCTGCTGGTTTGGTTGTTGCTGCTGCTGTTGCTGTCCGTTCTGCGCCTGGTTCTGCTGCATCTGCCCCAGCAACGCCGCGAAGAAGGCCGGGTTGATGTAAGCGCCCGCCGCGCTCTGTCCCGTCTGTCCGTTCTGCGCCGGCCAGCCAGGCGGCGGCGGCGGAACGGCGGGAAATCCTGTCTGTCCCGGCTGCGCGGGCAGGCCGGGGAACGGGAAGTTGAACGTCGGTGCCGCGGGCGCCGGCGCAGACTGTTGCTGCGGCTGGCTGTACGCCTGCGGCGCCTGGTAGTTGTTTCCACCCCATTGTCCCTGAGGCTGCTGGTCTTGTATTTGGTGATGCCGCTGCTGCTGCGGCATCGAGTATCCGTCCCTGGAATCACGCTGTCCAAAGCCGCCACGCCCACGCCCGCGACCTCTGCCCCTATCACCGCGCCCTCTGGAATCACCGCGTCCACCTCTGCGGCTTCCGAAACGTCCAGGCTCGGGCTCCTGGCTAAACGTCTGCTGCGTCGGCGGAACCTGGCCGAAACCAGGAGGCCGCGCGAGCGGCTTGTACGGGCCATCATCCTCGTCGTCGTAATTGAGCCCGCCCTCCGCCGACGGCCCCGCGCTGACCTCGTTCCGCAGGGGATGAGGTTCCCTGCCTCCCTTGGCGGGCCGCTCGCCGTTCTTGAACCTCGCCTCCTTCTTCTTCTGCTTGATCTGCCGCTTGTGCTCCGCCTCCTTCTCGTCGTCGGAGAACTCCATCTCGTCCTCGGCCACCTCCTCGTCGTGAATGTTGCTCGCGTCCGAGCCCTTGAGGTTCTTGAGCGGCTGCGTAAACACAAAGGTCGCGTGCGCCGTCGGGTAGTACACCTTGGCGCCCACCGCGAGGCCGACCTCCTTGACCTCCTCCGCCGAGGAGAACATGACGGTGTACATGGGCTGCAGCACCTTGCCGATGGTCTCCCACACGGCGCCGAACACGCGGCGGTCCTCGGTGCACAGCGCGGACCCGGAGTCGAGGACCTGGTACTCGCCCGGCGTGAAGGCCCGGACCACCATGATGTTGTCGACGATCTGGTCCACGACGCCGAGCTCCTCGATCTTGTCCTCGGGCGTGAGCGTGATGTCCGGCTTCGGGGCGACCTCGGCCGCGACCTCGTTTTTGGTGCGCATGTGGCCCGAGCCGCCGGCCTTACCGGCGCCGCCCTCGCCGCCCTCGTCGTCCGAGCCGCCCTCCATCTCCATCAGCATCCGCGCCGTCTCCTCTACGCCGAGGAGCTGGTAGCCCTCGCCGGATTCGGAGTCGTCCGAGTCTGAGGAGTCGTCGCTGCTCGATTCGGAGGAGGACTCGTAGGGGGAGGAGTCGATTTCCCACTCGGGGTGCTCGCCTTCGCCGGCTGGTTGTTCCGCAGCGGCGGCGGTCGTGGCGGCGGTCTGCTCCGTTGCGGCGGCCGGAGCGGCAGTGGCAGTATCAGTATTCTGGGCAGGAGGGGTAGGGTCGAGACCGTTGATCATGGCTTCGAGGGCGTCGGTGAGGGAGGGAGGCTCGGCGGCGTCGACGCTCATGGGTTCGGGGTCGTTGGACCTTGGCAGCTCCGGCAGGGTGTTGGACTGCTCTTCGGGTGCGGGGGCGGGGTGCGATTGCGCCTCGGCGGCGGGTTTGTCTTCCATATTGGTATCCTCGTTCTGCGCAGTCTTGCCGGCGGCGCTCTCGTCGTTGACGTCGACGCCCTCAAAGCTGGCCGCCGCCGCGAGCACGTCGGCGGGCAGGGGCGGGAGCGTCTCGTTGGGTTTCGCGAACCCCAGGCCGGGGATCTGGAAGCCAGACATCTTTGTGTGTCTGACGCCGTTGTTTTTTCTGCGATCGCCTTGGGTTTGGAGGTGTTCTTCTCAGTGTTTGGGCCGATCTGGAAAAGTTTTGAGGGCGCGGTTTGCAGCAGAAACGGTGTTAGCAGACCTGCAGACTCGGCGCAAAAAGAAATCCCAAGTCCAGAGGGACTGATACGAAAATTTTAGTGGGGCGACAGCGATAAAAACAGGAAAATTGGAGCTTGTCGGTAACTGCCGCGGCCACGGCCCCGCCTTCACCGACTTCACCGAGTTCCAAAACGGTCACCTTGGTGTGTAAGTTGTGGCCGTTCCTGGACGACGACTCAATGCTCGCGTACCTTCCCACATAGTGATATGTGCTCGGTGGCTTGCAATACAGAGTTTTAATATTGATATTTGATTCTGGATGGAATCTTAAACATAAATGTTTGTTTTCAGTCTTGCCAGCCAGCAAACGGTCGTGCGGATTTATGACCGGCAGTGAAACTCAGGATGATGTATCTATAGGACGGAGATTTTGATATCTATAGGACGGAGATTTTGATAAGTTACGCTATTTGGGAAATTCTGTCAATGTTTTCAAGCCACTTTTTCTGGCTGAGATATCCAATGGGTCAGGTGATCATGAGGCGGAAGCCATGGCCCACCAACAGTTTCGTACGGGCTGAGAACTATGGCGTAGAACAAATTTTGTTCAGCAAATCAACCTTTTCACAAGTGGTGACACATCTAGAACTGTGGGGAACAGGTTCGAGTTATGCTTCACTCATGCACGAGCTTGAAAACTTTACTTAATATAAACGCTCGTGAAATACTACCCGACAGAGCAAGATACGTATTTCGTGATCTAAAGTCCTATTCCATCAACTGCGGCTTCACACCAAAAGCGTCTTAGGTGGAATAAAGCCAACAAGAGACTAATAGAACATAGTAGTTTCTTTTCCCAGCTAATTATATCTGGAAAGTCGAGGGTTGGAGGTAAACGTGTACATCTTTTATATACATACCTTTTGGTGTGAAGCCGCAGTTGATGGGATAACCTCGCGCCGCAGAGTTACACCCAGGGTAGAAGCCTCCGGTGAAGCGCAGGCTGCCGCGTAACTCTCGGCGCGTCTTGCACGATAATTGCAAGCAAATCTACCTATCTCGACGTGAATGGCTGTATGACACTGAAAGAAACGTCTCCTTTTATACCATGAAGGAATCGACTATGAGCCTGTCAACACAACTTCTTCCGTATTGGGGTGGAAAGCACTCAAAAATGACGTACCAAGCAGTCTGACCATTGCCATGTTTCCACAATAATGTGGCCTCTGACCAGCGTCCCACAGAACACCATCGAGCCTTGCATGTAGACTCCGTCATTATCCACTGGGCAAAGTGTTATCAACGGACTTTTCCCGATGAAACGCCCTGATATGTCTTCTTAAATTGTCCAGTCGATAACCTTTGAAGGACTTTGAGCAGAAAGGGCATTTCAAAGTTACACCCCGATGCTTCATTATGTGACGTTCAAGATCCCTGCGACTGCTGAAACCCAGGCCACAACCTGTCTCAGTGCATTTGTGACGGCGATCATGGCGACGTTTGTGTTCCCTACAAGAAATTAGCAAATAAAATACTAATGTAAGTTGTGGGATATACAAACCTGAGGCCCCTCTTGGTCTTGCACAACTGACCGCAAACTTGGCACCTATGGCTTTGGGGAGCAGGAACGTTGGATCGCAGGAAGTTGGCTCCTTCACCGTGAGCCAACTCAGAGCGATCCAACCTTCCTGTGCCCTCACTCGTTTCTTCAACGGCCATTGAAGCCACGCTCGCGTGTTGCACCTCTGTCTCAACGCCTCGACTTGTCTCGACCTCTGGGGAACGATGACCCAAATCCCAGCTTTCGCCAAATTCACTCAAGTTTGAGTTGAGATCGCTGGTACCGTTCGTATGAGACCCTGTCCATTCATCCAAAATACGCATCGTGTCGTCGAGAGACCAAATGGTTTGATTGCTGGCCGAGTTGCTGGTATCGATCATTGTCTCGAAGACATTCCCCTGCATCTCTTGGCTACCGATACTTGAAGTCGTGGGGACACGCGCGAAGCCATCGTCTTCCACAGGTTCCCACCACTTCAAGTCTTGTCCAAGATCCAGTGGACTTTCCGACGTCGTATTAGAGAGAAATTGGAAGTTGGCGCCGCTTAGGTTTGAATCGAGAGCGTGATTCCCGAGGGGAGGGGACAGACCAGGCACACAGGACGTGTTGTGCCAGAGGCTTCCCCCTAGAGTGTAGTCGCTTTGAGGAACCGCTGATCCTAGGCCCAATCCCATCATGGTACTAGGAGGAGAATGAAAACCGCAATTGCAAACAGAAACATGAAATCCAGGACAAAAGAAACCATTTCCTCCAACCCCATAGTGAACCGCGGGAGACGAACCAGGGCTGCGCCCAGACGAGACGTTCGAGAACCCTGGTAACCCGAAGAGATCATCGTCCAATAGCCCAGCCCCAGATTCGTATCCTGCTTGACCACTATTCCATTGTGTCGATATGTGCAACTAAGCGGGGGACCTTGTAAGCCCCCGCTTAGGAAGCTGCTGACCGGCTCGGTCGAAAGTGGAAGAGGCTATACTCCTGTAAGTATGTGTAGCCATAATGTAAAAAGGCAGGATTTGGTTACAAATGAATCACGACGTACATACCAAAAAGGCGCTGGAAGGGCGTCCGAGGTCCTTGCAAACTGGGTTTGATGAGTGCAAATGGGGAATCTAACACGGCGAGGAAGCAGGAGCCTTATATACGCCATTTAAGCGCAGCAAAGTCATCGCCTGATAAGCAGCAGGTCGTGATAGATCCATAAAGCCAGCAGAGTTACAACTGCTTTGCTGGCGGACTCATGCATCTGCATGCCAAGTTGAGGCTGCTGAGGCCACGCCCACCTCATGCAGACAGGACGAATCACGTACCAGGGCTGCTGACGATCTCGAGGCGGGGATCTCATCTGCAATGAATGGCGGCACACTAATCGCCTGAGAGACGAAGGGGGGGCCTCACAGCCTGGGAAATCATGCTTGATGGACGTACGGTATAGTTGGCGCGACTCTCGACCGCAGAGCCACGTTGATGAGACTAGAGAGGAACAGGAGGCCGGCAAAGTTACCATGAATTACCCACAAAAATGCAATGTTTTTTTATTTTCAGGGGGCACTTTTTGGTTGGAGGCTTCCTACAGCCACATGCATGTTCGGCTGCCTTAGTCTGCCTGCACTCAGAGCCTCAGATGTACGTCACGATGGCTCGGTTGCCTAAGACACCTTACTGTGACAGGCGACAGGAAGCCGCACCATCCATCGCTAAGGAGACAGCAGGACTAAGTCTATTGTGAGTGCCAGTACGTTCAGTCCTCTCCTCGTTTCTTGAGCAGACCAAGCACATTGAGGGGAGGTAATGCAGCTGCTACCAGACGTGCATACAGCCATCAAATTGGAGATCCTGAGTGAATAATTATGATTAAAACGCTTTTTATACCACTAGACTGACCGACTGATTCGGCTGGTTGACCACTGAGCAGCGCAGCTGCCTGGCTCACATCGATAGTTCTCTAAGAACACCCACCGGAATCGCCTCAATTCTTGCACTTTTCCGTCCGATTCCAGAAGTTGACATGCAGCTGGCCATCTGAAAGGCCCAACAAACAAGAAACTAATCTAGCCCAAATTGTATTTACCACAGGGCGAACCACTGTTGTTCGCAACCCAACTGATCAAAACGTCGACAAACCGCCAGATTCTCTACGAAGAACCGATACAACTTGATAGCTAACACACAAAAATCTCTGACTGGACCACAACCTCTGGGTGACACGTTCTCACATGCCTCTGCAAGTTATCCTCACGACCGCCGCTGAGCGGTGCCGAGCATACGGGGCACGAGATGACCGCCCTCTCATGAACCGCTTTGTCATGGCGCTGGAGGTCTCTGGAGGTGCTGAAGCGTTGTGGGCAGCGCGGGCAGCAATAGCGTTTGTCGTGGCATCGCATGTGGTCCCTGTTGATAAGACGAAGACGGTCAACCTAGCCGTATCTGTTAGAAAGGGCCCACGGGCACAACGCACCTCAGGCTCCTCACGTCCCCCGCGAAGTTCCCACACACGGAGCAAGTGTAAACCTCAATGGTTGGTGACTGCTTGGATTTGGATGGTTGCGCTGCCCGCGCGGTAGTCGTCGAGACGTCTTGGCCGAGAGACGGTCGACTCCCGATCGTAGGGCGGGGGTCGACATTGACGACACTCGACGGCGCGTCGGTGACGTAAGTCGTGCCGTAACCTGCTGAGGCGCCGTACTGACCCGAAGGAACGGACTGCCGAAGAGGCACGGTGGGGTATCTGGTTTGGCCGAAGGGCGGAACTGTATTAGTACCCCAGGGTTGTGCATCATACATAGTGGTTCCCGACGAAGGAAGTGCCATGGATGAAGAGTGTTCTGCGAGATAACCGTCGGTGAATGAAGTTGATACCGGCATCGCTGCCTGTTGCCAAATGGCTTCGGCGAGGCGGCTGGGATCACCATAGTACTGGCTGCCAATGAGACTGTGCCTGTTGTCTGTTCCAGCAAAATCAGTGCTGTAGTCCTGGTACTGCTGGGCACCTGTTCCGGGGCTGTTGTTGGTGTAGGACGCCGAGAGACTGGAACTCTGGTAACCGCATCCTCCATTGCATCCTCATGCACGGCAAATTCCACAGGCAGGACTGCCACCTCCATATCCGTAGTTCGGGTCGTGGTAATCACGAAGAGCTGACGTCTCGGCGCCCGAGACGTCAAGGGCTTGCCAGGAGCTCTGTACGGGAGAGAAAATATTGCCATAGCTTCCTGAAGCTTGGTCATACCGGACTTGATAATCTTGTCCCTCTTCTGCCCAGGAAACCGCCGGCTGGCGGGAGTCCTGTTCGGCTGTTCCATGGTTGTCAAATGAGACGGTCAAGTCATCCGTCCTGACCGCAAGAACGTGACGCCCCGACAACGGCGTGGAGTCCTTCCGGGAAATCCTTGGTGACCTTGGCGCCATGATAGGCAATGACCGGCGTGGAATGAGAGACAGAGTCCAGGCTAAAGCTCCCAAGAGGTCATGTCAGAGTATGATTGCTCGACAAGAGGTATCCTGGTGTCCGCGGAGACAAAGCCCATAGAATTCCCTGGAGCATTGACACAAACTGGGTCCAACAGAGCAAGAAAACTGAGGTATGTGTATCAAGGCCTAATGTCCGGGGTGAGGCTGCGACGGCGCAGAGTTTCCTTGGAAAAACAGATATCCACGGAGTCCAAATGGGTCGGTAACCCCGTAGGGTGGTAAGTGAGAATGAGAAAGTCTGTGTGAGCTAGATATAGACACTTCTAATATCTGCCAGAGTCCAGGACCCACGTGGGATGAAAAGTTCCAGAAATGAGGCCTCGGGATGCTGGAGGATGTCGATAGGTGACGATTCCGCTGAACAATAGTCTAGATATCAGCTGGTGGCCTTGAGATGCAGAATCGAGAGCGCAAAACGTCCGGAGGAACCGGGTGATCGTAGAGTCCGCAACTTACCTGGACAACCCAGGAGAGTCAAACTCCTGAAGAGACCGGTTAAGTGTGGGTTCCAGAGATGGCCTTAGTTGTGCCGTTCAAGGCACGGAGCGGGTTCTTGAGGCGACGAGATGGAGGTGTCTTGTTGACTTTTGTAATTGCCAGAGGAGCCTGATTGCTTGGGTGTAAGATTTTCGAAATTGGGAAGAAAGAATTCAAAGGAGGCCGCCGTCAAACAAATTTGCTCAGGTCAGGCACTCAGAAGGGACTCATTGGGTCTTATATTGGGCACTGACGGTCAACACGACAACACAACACATGCTGGTCAGGCTTCGCACAAGTTCGAATAGCCTGCTACCAGCCTCACGCCCGCCGTTCGCTAGAGGAAAATGCACGATTGGATGAGGTCATGCTGTGCATGGCTCGTCTTCTGCAGCAAATGACAGCCCAACCCGCCAACACCACCTCAACTTACCCCCGGAGAGGCCACACCGTTGAGCGTCCCCCCCAAGGTGTGCGGTGTATGCATACATGACGCGCCGTGGGGGAGGGTTCGCCTTGGGGTTTCCTGACTTGATGAGCATGTTCTGAGAAGGCTGTGCCAGCGGTTCGCGGGGTAGAAACGGAATCGACGATAACGGGCCAGCCGCTTCGAGCTGTGTAACCACCCAATCATCCAGAGGTGCGCTGGTGAGGCCACGCCGAGGAGACAACTTCGGCAGACCGAGCCTGACGGGTGGGCAAAAGGGGCGCACATATCGGCTGTCCCGACTCCACGTTCGGGGCTTCTGTACATGACCGCCCGCAGCCGCATTCCCTTTTGAGCCTGCTGCGTTGGCGCGGCTTGGGTATCTGACAGACTCAGCCCCAGGCAGAATTGGCACCCTTCGAACGCCCATTTCCTCGCCCATTGTAGGAGAAACAATTTCCTTGACTTTTTTGCGACTTGGCACACACATTGGACTCGATGCCATTTGTGCCGAGAGCCGCAGCCTAACCTAGAGACGGCAAGATGTAGTTTTTCTAAGGTACTTACAAAAGCGTTGCGGTCCCGTTTTAATCCAGACAAATGTACGCGTGGCTCTGCTGACCACCAGAAAAGTTCTTCCCGAAAACATTCCAGTTTCCCACGGGGTATCTACCGTCAACGCCAGGTAACTCAGACAAAAATCACTTCCCATGCCCTTTTCCGGGTGATCATACCAGAGGCCGTAGCCAAGTCGGAGCGCATCATGTGAAGTGCAGAACCAAGGAGGCAAATAGCGAACTCAGTAGTAGCCGCGGTGGCCACCACCCTTGCGCCGATCGTGGTGGCCGCGACGACCATGACCGGGACCCCATGCAGCGCCGTCGTGTCTCTTGTTGTCGCGGTGATTGTTGTGGTTCTGGCGCTCGGGCTCGATGGGGACCTCGACCTCAACCTCATACTCCTCATACTCGTCGCGAAAGTACGGCTCGACTTGACGTCGCTCGCAGCGAGCCTGCTCCTGGTCGAAGACAAAGCGCATCGTGCCCTCTTGGCTGCGGCCATTGCGCTTAGCGGAGTTGCTACCAAAGAAAGAGATATTCTTGAGAACTGAGGTGCCATTGGAGAGGTTCTCGTCCTCACCGCCGTCGCAATTGTCGCACCAATGGGCATAGCGCGCGAGATTGGGATCGTTGTCGACCTCATTGTTAATGACGATACTGACTTCGATAAACTTATTGAGGTCGAAGCGGTTGCCGAGCTTGGTCGACTTCAGGTGCTGGGTGTACAAGTCGAGGAGATCTAGCATGGTCTCAACGACGTTCTGGCGGGTGATGTGGTAGTCGGCGAAGTTGACCTTTTCGATTTTATCGACGCCAGTGCCTGTGAGGCGGGCGGTAAGCTCTAGCAGACCAAGTGCCATACCGAAACTCGGTTGCTTGATAGGAGCGAACGTCTTGTACATGTCAATGCTCATGTCCATAGCGGTAGTGAACAAGTCCTTGGCATCATCGCCCATGATCTTCTTGGTGACCTTGTGCAGGGCAGACTGAGGGTAGCGGCAGCGGAAGTCAAAGCCGACAGTCTCAAGAATCAGACGCTCCAGTCCGATGATGATCTTGGAAGACTGCTCAAACATCTTGAAACATGTTAGCTATGGGTGAAATCTTGGAGGGAAAGGAAGGCAGCGTGCCTTGTCATCTTGAGTTGTGGGGTGATCAGGATTCTTAATATTGTACGCGGCGCACAGGATCTCCTTCGACTTCTTGATGGTGTCCTCAACCTTGCAAGCTAAGAACAGCGAGGCCATGGCGGCATCTTGGTAGCTGTACTCGGCGTCGCGGAATGACAACCGGAACCAATGGTAATAGACACAGGCAGTGTCGAAGGTCTTGACTGGACTGCGAGACAGTTAGCCTGGTAAACTGGAACCGGAGGCCATCGCCACGACGTACACATGGAGCACATTGCGGACGTTATCGATAAGCTGTACACCCTGCAGACGGTAGCTGTCTTCTCTAGCCGGATCGCTCTTGTTGTCTCGCAACATGCGGCGCAGACGCTGCTCGTTCGTGTACTGGCATGACACCTGGATGTGGCCGGGGTGAGGTCCCTTGGGAACCTCCGGCTCGGTGGCAGGCGCCGGAGTCGAGTTGTTCGTGGCCGCAGCTTGCTGGGCCTTGGGGCCGGAAGGAGCCATGTTTTGGTTTCGGTCGTCGAGGTAGAAAGGGCCGTGAGAATCGTGGTCTCTGTCGGAGGAGCTTCTCGTCGTTTTATTGAAGAGGAAAGCGTAGCGACGTTCAAGGTAGAAGGGGTCGTCAGAATTTTCCGTCTTCTCGGTATTGAAGAGGAAGGCGTAGCGAGTTTCAAGGTGGAAAGGGTCGTCAGGGCTTTGATCTCCGTCAGAGCTGTCAACGAGAGTACTGCAGTCGCTTCCTCCGAAATCTTCGTCGCGGTCGCCGCCGTGGTCGGTCTTGCCCTCGTCGCCTGCACCACCGTTGTCGCTCTCTTCCGGATCGTCCTCGCCGTCGTCGCGGTCCCTCTCGCCCTCGTGGTTCTCGTCGCCTTCGTCCTCGCTCTTGTCGCTCTCGTTGCGCTTGTCGCCCTCGTCGCTCTTGCTCTCTTCCTCGTCCTCGTCCTCTTCGTCCTCCTCGGGGTCACGGCAGCCGCGCGTGGAAAAAGTGGTGGCAGAACCCCTTGGAACCCAGGAGTAGTCGTCGTCAAAGACTGCGTCGCCGTCGAGGGGCAGGTCGAGGATCTGGTTGGGTTGCAGGTGCTCAATCTGCAGTCGCGTCGCCTCTGAGACCGGGTGCCCCAAATGCTGCAAAGCTTCCCGGTAAATCTGGGCCACAGCGGTGGGGTCCATTGGTGGAGGCCCAGTGGAGAGCGCAACGTGCCACACTTCCTGCCCATTGACCTGCACGGACCAGTGCTGCCAGTCCGGATGGGGCACAGCACGGAGCCGGAGCCGGGGCGGCAGGGCGTTCCGATCCTCTTGGATCAGCACCCTGACCACCTCCGGGCCCGCCCGGACATCCCTGAAATCGGCGGTATTTCCGATTTCGAGGATGCCCAGGGGGACCAGGTACCCGTTGAGGGTGGTCATGTGGGCTGGGATGATCCGAGGCGTCTGGTAAGTATTAGTAGGGGAACCCTCTGGAGACGGCTACAACAGAGCAGGACGGAAAGGGGAGACAGTGAGCATCAGAAAGGACATGAGAAGACCCGAATGAACCATGAAGAGGTCCGAAGCACACCGTCGAGGACTATCGGTCCCATGAAAACGTTGCTGGCGAGCAAACCAGCAACTGACGAGAACCAGGAGATGACACCCGAGTCGCAGCAGGAGAGGCTGGACATAGGAAAACAACGAAAACAACAGTGAGGAAGGGGAAGAAGGCAGGCAATGAAGTGACCGCAGTGACATGAACGACGAATTCCAAGCGATGAGAGGGGAAAAAAAGAGAAAAAAAAGACAGGCCATAAGCGAGAGACCAGTGACGGAGGTGACTGATTCCATCGTGGCGCAGAAAGACCATGTCGATCTGCAAAAAAACTCACCGCGACAGAGCAAGCAGCGCGAGTAGTCATCTTGGCAGACTCTCTGAGGCGCAAAGCGAGCCGCAGTTGGACTTTATCGCGAAGCAACGAAGCTGAAAGCGCGGACGATTCCGAGGAGCGCTGGAGAAAGTGAAGTATCGCGATGCCACAGTCGAGTAGATCCAAGCGGAGAATCGAAGGCTCGAAAGCGCGAGAGTCGAGGTACTGCTGCAAGGATCACCAGAGACGAGGCAATCGTGGGATCGTGGTATCGTGGGCGCGTCTGAGGGAAAGAAAACAACAAGGTTGAGCAGTAGATGTTTGACCGCGTATATTTTGTTTTTCCCAGGAGCTAGCTGGCGGCTCCAAAAAGTAGGTACAAAGATTTAATTTCCATGGGCCTTCCTTCCCAACCCTTTGCTAAAAGACAACCAAAGAATGGGGGGAACAGTCTCCCGTCCTCGTCGAGACAAGGCCTTGCGGAGCCTTCACGAGCTGCAACTAAGCCGTACTCTCAAGAGACGTGGAGCCTCACCCCCAAAGCTCCTTCCCAAAGGCAAGAGCATGTCGGCCAGTCAACCAGATACCTGCGGGACAAGTCAGCAGTGTGCTTGGCCAAGGGCTCAAAGACAACAAAGTGTGAAAGGATAGGTCAGGGTAGCGCATAGTTTCATTGTAAATACTCAATCCCGTCTTGAAACATTATTGAGTGGATGCAAGTCATCATGCGAGGGAGTGAAGGGCGAGATAATATAATTCGACGTACCTTTGGTGTATTGGCAGACCAGTCTGCAGCAGCACCGAGCAGGTGGACATCAGATGCGCAAATGGCACATGGCTAAGAGGGACGACTCCGTATCATCCGTCAGCCGTCGAACCGCCACCTGTTTACTCGATACTGCCGTCCTCGAACCCGCTCTAATCGGTGCAAGAGTCGTCCTGGGGAACACGTCGGTCGATGGCCGGGACCTCGGGCGCAACCGTGTTCGGGTTCATCGTCGGGACCTTGAAGGTCTGGAACGGAGCCGCAATGACGGCCACGGGGAAGAGGACGAAGAGAACTTTCGAGAACTGCATGTTGACCGATGTTCTTGATTCCGCAGAATGTGTGTTTGACAATCTGCGAGAGTTGGGAGGAAACGAATGCAAGAGCAAATGCAGCGGGAGGGAAAGCGACAGAATAAGCTGATTAGATCAGACTCTTGAGCAGATTTGCAGAGGCGGGCGCGGCTGTGGTGTTTCACATCGTTCGATCTCGGGTCTGCCGTCCATACTTATGGGCGAACCACTGCCACGCAGTTCCGTAACAATCGACCGAACGCACGCTGTCCGAGCCAAGCCCGCAGAAAGATCGGCCGATCAACGTCGTCCAGCCACGAGTCCGCACCAGAGTGCCGGTGCTTCTCTCATGCAGCCCTCGGCCAAGGACGTCGTCAGCGACGCTTGAAACAGGGGACCATCTTGGAATCCCCAAGCGTTTCAGACGGCAAGGGACCTCCAACTTGGGATCTACCCGCCTTGCACCGGGTTGTCGACGTGGGATCCTCGAGTCATCGGCGTCGTCGTCAACCTCTCCGTCCGAGGGTTGGCTAGCCTCGCAGTAGACCAGCACTTGAAGGTCCGTTGGACATCGCCACCCCCGGAGGATTCGGACAAGACTTTATGACGGACGTTGACGGATGCTTAGATTGGAGGCCAAAGAGGACAAAAGAGAGGGAGGGTCTGAGAGCTAGAGGCAGCTATTTGGCTGGAGCTTTGGGACGCTAAAACGCTTCTAAGCGACCAAGTCCCGTGATCTGGCACGGACCACCTGCTGCAGAATGGACCCGCATCTCGGAAAATCCCCCAGCCCCTGCCTTTGGGGCTGGCGCTGTCCGTGGCCAATGGGGAGCTCCACCGATAAGCGATAACGAAGCTCACCCAGCCTCACAGCTGTGCCTGCCCAGGCCTGCTGTCGTCAGCTTCCCTTGCCACAAACCCTCCCCTTGGAAACAAACCTCCCAAGAAAGACCCCATTGTCCCTCCGACAGCTGGTTGGGAATCTAGCCTACCTACCTTAGCATTTGACACCACTAGAGCAAGTCGATTAGCAGCAAACAAAATGAAATCCATATCCATCTCCAGGCTCCTCACGGCCGGCTCCCTCGCCACCGTCGCGTGCGCCGCTGCTGTCCAGCGACCCCTCTCCGATGCCGCCGACGACCACCCCATCCCTCTCATCATCTGGCACGGCCTGGGCGACTCGTACGACGGCGAGGGCATCAAGCACATCGGCGAGCTGGCCGAGGAGATCAACCCGGGCACCTTCGTCTACACGGTCAAGGTCGGCGCGGACCCCAACAGCGACCGCTCCGCCACCTTCTTCGGCAACGTGACGACGCAGCTCGAGCAGGTCTGCAAGGACCTCGCCGCGCACCCGATCCTCTCGACGGCGCCCGCCGTCGACGCCATCGGCTTCAGCCAGGGCGGCCAGTTCCTCCGCGGCTACGTCGAGCGCTGCAACAAGCCGCCCGTCCGCTCCCTCGTCACCTACGGCAGCCAGCACAACGGCATCGTCGAGTTCAAGGCCTGCGGGGACTCGGACTACCTCTGCAAGGGCGCCATGGCCCTGCTGCGCTTCAACACGTGGTCGGGCTTCGTGCAGAACCGCCTCGTGCCCGCCCAGTACTACCGCGACCCGGCCCCCGACCAGTACGAGAAGTACCTCGAGTCGTCCAACTTCCTCGCCGACATCAACAACGAGCGCGAGCTCAAGAACGTCCAGTACAAGAAGAACCTCGCCAGCCTGTCCAACTTCGTCATGGTCATGTTCGAGGACGACACCACCGTCATCCCCAAGGAGACGGCCTGGTTCGAGGAGGTCAACGGCACCGAGAGCCTGCCGCTGCGCGCCCGCCAGATCTACAAGGAGGACTGGATCGGTCTCCGCGAGCTCGACCGCAAGGGAGGGCTCCGCTTCCGCGAGATCCCCGGCGACCACATGGAGCTGTCGCAGGAGAACCTGAACAAGACCATTGCCGAGTTCTTTGGCCCGTTCAAGAAGCGCTTCAGCAGCGAGGCGAAGAGCACTTTCGTCTCCGAGGAGCTGTAAGTCGGGGACACGGCAGGATTAATGGGACGGTCGGAGGCATTGGGTAAAAGGGCAAATTGTACACTAGGTTCGATTAAATAAATCCCCGTCACACACACAAGTTCTCTGGTTATTTTGTCTGAACCAACGCCATACGCCATAAACCATGCATGGTATAATCCCGCACGAATATCCCTCCCCCTCCGATTTTTTGTCTTTTCCTTCTCAATGATGGCCGGCCACGTCTTAGTTGTCCAGAGCAGCCTTGGCCTTGGCCTTCTGCTTCTTCAGCTTCTCCTTGCGCTCCGCCGCGATCTTCTTGTCGAGCTTGTCGTCGTTGCTCTCGGGCACGGCCTTGGGCGCCGCCGCCTTCTTGGCCTTCTTGGCCGTGGGCTTGCTCTCCTCCTCCTGCTCACCCTCCTCGCCGGCGGGGGCGGCCTCGACCGACTTGCGCTTCTTGCCGACGTTGGCCTTCTCCTTGATGGCCTTGGCCTCCTCGCTGTTGTCGGCGACAATGTCCTTCTCCTCGAGCCAGAGCTCGTCCGTCAGCCAGATGGGCAGGGCGGCCGTCTCCTGGCCCTTGATGTAGATGCTCTTGACGTTCTGCCACTTCTGCGGCACCCACTTCTCGACGAGGGCCTTGACGACGGCCTGGACGTTCTCCGAGACCTGGTCGGCGGAGAAGCCGGCGTAGCCTATCCGGATGGCGGTGTTGGTGGAGGGCGTCAGGCTGACGAGGGCGGCGCCGATGGCCTTCTCGATCTCGGCGGCGATGTCCTGCGGGGTGCCGGCGCGGACGGATGGGCCGTTGCCGCTGGCGGCGGCGGTGGCCTTGTCCTGGGCCTTTTGGCGCTTGCCGTCGATGCGGACGGGCTTGGGGGAGAGGACGACGGGGATGGGGCGCTTGGTGGTGGTCTTGTAGAAGGTCTTGCCGAGGGCCTTGGGCAGGCGGTTGACGATGCGGTCGTCGGCGAGGAAGATGTCGTGCTCGGCGTAGAGCTTGCGCTGGGCCTCGTACTGCTTCCACTTGGACTTGAGCTTGCCGACGTCGACGACGCGGGTGATGCGCTTGCGCAGGGCCTCGGGGAACTCGTCGGAGGCGACGATGTTCTTGTAGGCGCGCTGGGGGTCGGCGGTGATGAGGCATATCGTCGACTCCTCGTCCGTGTTGAGCGGGTGCGGCAGCGCGATCTTGCCGGGCTTGAGGCGGTTGGTGTCGGCGATGTGGCGCTTCGTCGTGAGGGTCAGCCAGATGGGCGACTGGGCGACGTTGGCCTCGTCATCGGGGTCGGCGAGCAGGTTCTTCTTGCCGGACTCTTCGGTCTTTTGCTGGGCGGCCTTCTTGATGTGAGCCAGGAGAGCCTTGGAGGCCTTCAGGGTCTGCATTTTTTGGGAGGCTGTTAGCGATCACCGACATCTGAGAGCGGGTGGCAAGCGGAAAAAAAGCAGGGATTCCTCACCTGCTCGGGGTCAATTGACGGCACGACATCTTTCGATGCGACGGCGACGGTCTTGGAGGGGGCCATGACTGCAAATGACGGGGAGGCGCGTCTGTTTGTCGTGGCGGTAGAGAGTTGGGATGCGGAACGTCTCTACACGCAGAGTTGGCGGGGAACAATTTTTTTGTCTAGAATTTTTTGGGACAACTTTTTGGACAGGGATCATTGGACGTCGGCGGATCCAGAGGCCGGAGCCGATGGCACGGGCCACCTCGACGCCGACCCGGCACAACCGACGGCGGGTGGCAGAAGCCGGATTTCGCTGTCGTCCGCCGAGAGAGCATATTGGAGAAAACAAGTACCCAGATTGGCCCTCGGGTAAGGCATGAAGCGTGGACAAGGCACCGGGAATGGTCTAGACAACACGCATCACAAACCAGGTGAGATGCCACAGAAGTTACCATATGCCCAGCAAGTCAGGCTCGTTTGCCAGCATGGCGACATCTGACTTGACGTAAGACAGCCATCCGCAAGTGTCGCGCGCCGCGACGTGCCAGGTCATCTGTCTGCGGGAATGGGCAAAAAGCAAAAAGATTGAGTATGCTGTCTGACGAGCGTTCGGAAAGACAATCAATTGTCGGAGCGGGACGCTGGTGCGCGTTGTGCCGATGCAAGGTCCCCGTCTAGACGCGTTCATTGGCTTCGATATCGCGTCTTCAACTGCGAGCCAGCCAAGTTAGGGCTGAGCAGCCGAGAAGCGCATTCAGACGCTGCCCCCTCCCGATGATGACCTTGGGTAGGTAGGCAGACAGCCCCTCCGTATACGTCAGTTGCACGCTACCGTGGTGGTCCACGGATGGACGCTCAAACCAGTCGGTCTCGATACACGGGTGCTGTCTCAGTCTGAAAACGGGTCCTGGCAAGCCTGGGCCGGGCTCTGGAGCACGAGAGCAGCGGGACTTTGGACATGGACAAAGTGCGCACGCCCGACGGGGGGGTTGCGATCCAATTGGGAACGGCGGCATCATCAAAATGTGCCAAAGGCTCGGCGGGTCGTGTGAGCAGGAGCGCGACTTGCGTTAGCGATGCGGGGATGGACGCGGGCTTGGTGACGGTTCGGGAGACGGGCTCAGCGCGGCTCGGCTGTCCGCGCTCCTGACGCTCATCTCCGCAAGCCACCTGTCAGCTCTCATCGCGCACAGGAAGCGGCGCCAGCTGCGTGTTTGCCGGAGCTGCAAAATGAGGCAATGAGCTGCAGAGATGAGAGGGCAAGGCAGACGGGATGACTGCTGTAGGCCGAAGGGGCAGCGTGGTGCGGGTGTTCTGATATCATGAGCGGGCGAGGCAGGGGTCCTGGGTCGAGGCCACTTTACGCGAACCAACACGTCCCGCGATGCCTCTCGTTTCAACGCTTTGCCCCAGCTGCATTACTTTTTGTGTAGGTAAGGTACCTAGGTAAGATGCCTTTGGATATGTAAGGCGATAGTGATACCTGGGTCTGGCTCGGGTGTCGGATCCCAGTCGACGTCTCGTAAAAGACGGCCTGGCAGCACATGCTCGTGGGAGGAAAGGGAAAGGCACGGAGGAGACGCAGCAACGGCAGCCAATGGGTCTGAGGCATTGGCACAATCCATGCGACCAAGAGGACGAGCAACGGCCCAGATACTGGAAGCGAACTGCGGCGGGCGAGGCAGCCACAGGGATGAGTGCAATATCAGGGAACAGGGCCGGGCGGAATGCGTGCGTCTAACACGGATACAGAGCGACGCAGTGCTAATGTAATTTGCCAGTGTCTCGACACGCTCCGGCCGGCTTGGGGGTCCTTTGGTAACCGTTCACTAGGTACCTTAGGCCTCTGGCGTGCCAGGGTGGACGACTGGCCTGACGGTCGAGACGCGTGGGCAGCGTGAGTGGGTGGCTCTCCGGGGGGGCGTGGGCGGCTAAAATATGCGTTCTTCAGCGTTCTGCGCCGTTGGGCTGTGCCCGTAACGGAATGGAAGGAAGGATGCCCTTCTGGGGCAGCCGACACAGGGCAGCACCGGGCAGCGAGCGAGACGCGCACCGGAAGTGGACTCGAGTTTTTTTTCCCTCTCAGTGGAGACGTGATTTTAGGCGGGAGAGGGGAGGGAGGTTGGAGGGGGGCAGTTGAGTGTGTTTTGAGGTCGGAGACGAGCAGTTTCTTGGTGGACAGATGGCTGGATGAAAAGGCGGTCTACGGCAGAGTGAGGTAAGTCAAGCATGAGAGAGACAGCATGAATGTGAGTGAGTGCCTTGGGTGAGAGATGAGAGATGAAAGATTCAGGTGAAAAGACTTGGTGGAAAAAGAAAGAAGAAGCCCAAGCTGCGCCGGCTGCGATACGATAGGTACCTTAAGGTACATGCGCCGTACAGCGTCGAAACACCCCGTTTAAGCTCAGATGGCGGCCCGCGTTTAGGCGGTCGGGGCCCGGAAACGCGGCCAGCTTCAGGGCGGGGGCCCCTACATTGCCCGCCGCCGTCCGCTGTCGTCCCCCCCTAAGCGGTACCCAGGGCACCCGACCGCTTGCTCGGGCGCCACGCGACCGCACGTCAAACGCGATCGCGTCGAGACCACGCTCCGTCCCACTAATGGAAGGGGCCATCAAAAAGGTCCCGATCCCAGGCCGCCGTCTCGCTCTCTCGCACTCCGGGCCTCCTTCCACCAGACCAGACCTGCAACCACTTTGACAGTCTTGCAACCTCCATCAAGACGCCCTGCTTCTTGTTGAATCCCTCGCCCGACCCTCCTTCCTTGGCCTTCGTCCTGTTTATCCAGCAGCACGTCCGAGGCCTGCCTCTGCCGGCCCTCCACTCAACACCACTTACACGTCTGATATCCGAATCCGCCAACCCGAAAAAACGCGCCCCCGGCTCGCAACGCGGTGGGAGGATATTCAAGAGACACCAGAAAAAATAAAAAAAGAGTGCTTGGGCAGGAAACACGAACAGGACACTCGGCCAGCACCACTTGGGGACCTTCACTCTTTGGCTGGGAATGCCTTCGTCGCCGCAATGATGGACTCGTCGCCTCAATCCAAGCACCCGGAGCCCACGCTCCCCTCGGCCGGCACCAAGCGTCCTGCCGCGGGCCTGCTGCCGGCCTTCGAACCTCTCTCCTCCTCGCCGGGCTTCCCTCGACCCTCCAAGCGACAGGCACGTCCCGCGTCCATGGGAGGAACCGCCGCCTACCTCAAGTATCCCACCCCGATTCCGACCTCCAGCACCGGCATCCTCTCGTCCTCCCCACCCCGCGTCCACCAGCGGCCCGGCGGACCCTCGCGCGCCCTGTCCTCCGTCTCCGAACGCACCCCCCTCGGCGCCGTCGCCTCCATCGAGCTCAACGAGAACGGCGAGACCCTGCTCATGGGCCGCTCGAGCAACTCCTCCCACTACCAGCTGTCTGCCAACCGTCTCGTGTCCCGCGTGCACGTCAAGGCCCGCTACGTGCCCGCTCCCTCGGCATTGGAGCCGAGCAAGATTGAGATTCTGTGCAACGGCTGGAACGGATTGAAGCTGCACTGCCAGGGCCGCACCTGGGAGCTGCTCAAGGGCGACTCGTTTACTTCCGAGACGGAGGGCACCGAGATCATGCTCGACGTCCAGGATGCCCGTGTCATGATCCAATGGCCGAAGCGGGACCACCGTGAACGCCTCGCGAGCCCCGAGTCCTCCTGGGACGACTCCCCGCCCCGCGCCAACGCTCGTGCTGCCGCCGCGAACCTGCTGCAGATGAGCCCTCTGCGCCGTACTTCGCGCATTGAGTCCCCCGACTCGCCCACGCCTGCGCACATGACCAGCTCCCAGAGACTGCAGGCCCTCCTCCCCACCGACGATGGCGAGGTGCATATCTATGAGGACTCCAGCGCCGACGAGCCGGAGCTCCCCAAGCTTGGCGACGCGGGAGTCACTGTCGGCCAGAGCTTCGCGACCGAGGCGACCAACTCGTTCTCTTCCGAGCTCAGCGAGCCCGAGGACGAGAATGATCCCGATGAGGAGAACGACCCTATTGTCCACTCGTTTGGCCCCTTTGGCGCCAACATTTCCAACCGCCTCGCTTCCGTCCTGGCCTCGTCTCCCAAGTGGCCCTCGTCCAAGTCGCGTCTGCCTCCCGTCCGCGACGAGTCCAACCCCTCCAGCCCCATCTCGGCACCGCCCAAGTCGCCAGAGGGGGAGTCGGAGCAGGAGGAGGAGGAGGCCAAGGAGCCGCCCTACGAGAACCCCGCCGTGCGCAACCACGTCGTCAACCAGCTCGCGTTCTCCCGGCTGTCGTCCAACCCGCTGTCGACCATCATGAACAACCTGCCCACGGAGGAGAAGAGGGGCCTCACCAGAGACCAGCTCCGCAGCCTGCTCGAGAACACGGCGTGCATCGGCATCATCCAGCGCTCGGGCAAGGACGCCGCCGGCAAGCCGCTCGAGAGCGAGTACTACTACGTCCCCGAGGCCGACGACGACGAGCAGCGCCGATTCGCCGTCACCGACGGCCTGCGCAAGCCCAGTCTGAGAAACTGTCGCAAGCAGCACAAGGTAAGCTCTGCCAGACGGATGTGGAGTCGTGGGACAGTCGAAACTGACGCGCCGGGCTTGTTAGCAATATTACTGGAAACGCCCGCGAACTCCCTGAATGATCCCTGCTTTGGTTTTCGTCCCATGTCTTTATTTGGCTTGCACCCAGCAACCTCCACTGGCTACGCTGAGCTCTGATGCATACACACATGATGCATAACCAACACTCACGCCCCCTTCCACTGTCCATACAAACTTGGCTTCGAAAAACCCCCCCGTTTGGCACTCTTATGTACTGGATGCATAGCGCAAGGCGTTTTGTGGATATCTGTTTTCCTTATGTTTCTCTCTGTACGATTCACTACTACTACTATACCTCGGGTCCCCTTATTTTTATTCCCAACGATTCCCCATACACCCGCTAGATGAGATACATGCATGCCACCCCGGTCCAGGTAACGAAATGGAGCGAGCAAGTGCATTATTAGGTTGAATTCTCCTTTGACGTCGGCGGGCTTCTTTTTTCGCGTTGGAGGGAATGGAATGGACGGGCGGGGCCGGCCGGTCGGAAAACGGAATGACGAGGTGATGGTGGAAATGTGAAGAAAAATCGACGACACGCTTGAATCAGGTCTGGCGAATAAAAATGGTATTCCGCGAATATGGTCGGCCTCATCCCGATGTGCAGAGCTGCCAATGGCAAGCTGGAACCCTGAACATCTGGGGTGGCGCATTGGCCGTCTATCACTCCATACGCCCTAATTCCCATTAGTCTCCATTCTCCAAGCTCTTCAACCAAGGATCAACACCATATCTCACCAAAATCCCTGCGAATTCGGTATCTATCAACCTAAACAAAAAGGTCTTCAGATTGATACAAGTCAATGTTGCTGATTTGGGCTCATCATTAACCTGCAATTCCGAGCCGTCATGTCCACGGGTGACTTGAGTGCGGTTGCAGTCCAACAGCTCATGTGGGTCCGCCCACCCCGGTCCCCATCGCCGATAAAAATAGGTAAGTGGTCGGTCGGCCGGGCCTCGACCATGTTTACCCCGCAATGACGGCGGTGGTTGCGTCCGGGGACCACCAGCGCGACTGCCTCACCTTTCCCAGAGCAAGGAGCCACAAGTGATGGACACACACACATCGCCCTCAATTCTTCAGGCCCGCCGGGGGAGTCTGGCAGCTTCGGGGTGTAGGTAACCTAGGTCTTTACCCTATCTACGTAACAGGGCATCTCCTTACCTCACCGCGCCGCGTCCTTCGCTAACCGGGATGCAAAGAGCCAAATCGGAAGCATGTGCTCGGATAGGTAGTGGTGGTGGTGGTGGTGTGGTAGGAACGGTGGCGACGATGGGCGCGGGATTATGATGTTATCCCTCCCACTGAGGTGATCATCGTCCGATGCGCACCGGCGCGCGTCAGAGGAGACCTCAGCTCCTTTCCCGGGGCGGGGATAGGGTGACACGGTTTTCCATGAGTCCGATTATGGTCTCGCTGCATGGAGCGGGGTGTAAAGAAAATGGTTGGATATTCATCCTTTTTTAGAGCTTGAAGGCGCATTGGACCCTGAAAAAAAAAATTGGAAAGGGAGTGAATGAGCCGGGCTCAAAAAGAGGAAGCTCCCACCTTTCTTTCCGGTACGACTGCAGATTAATCTTAGTTCCATTCCATCTGCTCCGCGTGTAAACAACTTCTCGATTACATCAACCTCTCATTTGAACCTCCGCAAACCAAAACATCATCCATCTAACAAAAACAACCCAAACACTCAAATTCCCATCATCACGACCTCCAAACAAACACCAAAAACAAAGCATCTACACCATGTCCTCCCAGACCGCAATGAACACCACCCCGCAAACCAACACCCCGACCGCCGACCAGGCCCCTCCCTCCTCCTCCTCCACCTCCCCCGCCGCCGAGGCCGCCCGCGTCATCGAGCGCACCAACAGCTGGAAGCCCTCCTTCGAGCGCCGCCAGAGCTGGAACAAGGAGGACCAGAAGCGCGAGCTGCAGATGAGCCACATCGAGGACGTCAAGACCGGTCCCGGCTTCACCGAGCGCGGTTGAGTCGATGAACGAGCATACACACACACCATCCTCCCTAGATAATGGTAAACGATTAGGGGAAGTGGCTTAATTGGGAGGGGAACGGTGTCACGGAAAGGCAAGGCAACATTACGGAGGGGGAAACGGCGTTCAAAATTGCATGATTACGACGAGCACACCTGTACTTGCATCCACAACACCCGTCATTCAAATCGTCTTTGAATTATCATTGCCTGTGATCCTATACCGCCATTCCGTCCCGTCCGTCCAAAATCGCAGAGTAAAAAGACCCAATGTGAGTGGGGTCGTGTCGAGAAACCAATCGCATCGTTGTGACTAGTATTGGTACATGTGAAGAAGAATTGAGGACCAGGACGAGCTTGTGCCGATGCTGCATCCCACAACCGTTGCAAGGTATATACTCCGCCGCGACAAAAAAGAAGAACCGTAAAAAACCGAAACCCATTGCTGCGTCCGCCTATAGTCCCTTTGGACCACGGCCATCGCTGCCTCCTGTCTTGAAATACTCTCCAACGACGCCAATGGCATATGAGATGCCGCCCACCCACACGGCACCGAGAATAACTCTCTTGGCCTTGCTCTTCTTCCTCCGCTTGGGGGGCTCAAAATCCTGACTGTCACAGGAAATCGTGTTGCGCCTCCTCAGCGGGCTGGAGGGTGGTGGGGGCTTGTCCTCCGCCTCCGCTCCCGGGTAATCATAGTTGAGGTAGCCTGTAGGACTGGAAGAGTAAGCGCTTGGAACTACGGGGTCGCTCCCCATCATGTCGATGGGGTTCACCTTTGGCGCCTGGTACGTCGTCGGCTTCTCGATCGCAGGGGCGAAAGGAGCAGTGGCCTGCTCCTTGGCGGCCACCTCCGCCTCGCGGACCTTGCGGAATACCAGGACATCTCCGCTTCCGGAAACAATCTCGTAGCCCTCCTTCTGAAGGGGGCTGAAGTAAGGGAAGAACTTGGTCGGGTTGGACAGCCGAAGAAGAACCTCGGCGGGCGTCATCGGTGTTGCGCTGTCGGGAGCCACGGATGTGGTCTCGGCCGTGTTGATGCTCTGCATGGTGGGGTCGTAGGCGAGGATCTTGTAAACCACTGGCTCGCGGAGCTGCTCCTTCGCATTGTAGGAAACCGCACCCTCTGGCTTGGCAGCAGCAACAACTTCCTCCGCGGAAGCTCCAGCATCTGCAGCGGCATCCGTCACCGTGCCGTAGGACCGTACATATGCAGGCCAGGTCTGTTTGCCACCGCATTCCTCGGTGTAGCTCACTTCCAAGCCTTGTGGCTCGGTCGAGTATTGGTCCGAAAGACCCTGCTTTCGGGCAGGACGGTCTCGCGATTTGAATGCAGAAGCCCGGTCCAGTGCCGGCTCCAGTCTTGGGAAGCTCTCGTCAAAGGAAGCAGGCTCGACCTCGTCGCCTTGGTACTTGCTTTCCTCATACTTTTGGGTTTGCGTCATGATCTTGGTCCAGTTTCCCGAAAACTCTTCAGGAAAGTCCCTGACGAAGTTGCCAGTCAGATCTTCCTGGGGTTTCTCGGCCTGGATGTTCTCCCACACCTTGCTTTTGGACTTGCGCAGGCTCACACGGGCAGCCTTGCTCGAAATATCCCAGTTCACTTCGTATCGTGGAAGATCAGCCTCGAGCATTTGTCTGTTGGTAGTGCTGTATCCCCTGCGAGACTGGCCAGCAGAGGTCGGAATCTTGGCGCGTACGTCGCTGGCGCGGAGCAAATCCAGGTCGTCAGCCCGCTCCTGCTCAGTCGCGAAGGTGTTCAGAATGCGTCTGTTCGCCTTGGCGGCGATTTCCGCATCAAAGTCACCCAGACCCTTAGCAACCGGGTCAATCTGCTCGATAGGCTGGCCATCAGGCTCGTTGTACCGATATGACTGGTACTTCTTGGCCTCGTCAAACGTGGTTTGGTCCCAGTCAGGTTTCGGCCGCTGGCTTTCTGGCTCATCATACTGCACCGGCTTGTGCTTGGCCATCTCTTCGGGTGTGACCTGGGCGATCACGCTCTCCGGAATCTGGCCGTCGCCTCGCTTGAAAGCCACTGGTCCGTATGTGCCCAAGTCCTTGTACTGCTTCGAGGCCTCCTCGGGATGCATCGGCGGCTTTCCATGGGGCTCATTCCAACCGATTGGCTCGTATTTGCCCAGGTCTGTGTATACCTTGGATGCTTCTTCCGGATGAACCGGCGCTTTACCATGAGGCTCATTCCATGCCACCGGGCCGTATCGATCCAGGTCAGGGTACGCCTTGGAGGCTTCTTCAGGATGAAGTGGGGCCTCTCCGTGAGGTTCGTTGTAGGCCATCGGGCCATACTTGTGCAGGTCGTCGTAATCCTTCGATTTCTCTTCGTCAGTCAAAGGGCGTGCGCCCTCCGGCTCGTTGTAACCACTCGGCCCGTACTTGTGAAGATCGTCGTAAGGTGCTGTTTCCGTTGCCTCCTGCTCATTGTGCATGACTGGACCATACTTATCCAGGTCCTCGTATTTCTCGTTTGCTGCAGGGACCTCAACATCTTCATTGTGCATGACGGGACGGTACTTGTCTAGGTCTTCGTAGGCCGGCTGAGAGAGTTCTTCCGGTGGGCCCTCGGTGAGCGACGGGTTGGCATACTTGTGGAGGTCTTCGTACTTGGGCTCCGACTCGACCTCTTCGATGAAGTCCTTGAGACCCACTGGTTTGTACTTGTCCAGATCATCGTACTTGGGCTCCTCGGGAAGTTGCTCCGCATCGAGCTTTTGGTCCATGACCGGCTTGTATTTGTCC
The DNA here is from genome assembly GCA_025962755.1 of Colletotrichum tropicicola. Classification (NCBI taxonomy): domain Eukaryota; kingdom Fungi; phylum Ascomycota; class Sordariomycetes; order Glomerellales; family Glomerellaceae; genus Colletotrichum; species Colletotrichum tropicicola. The sequence continues at coordinate 185,500 of JAOWMA010000019.1, forward strand.
AGATCCGCATATTGCGGGGTCCCCGCTTCTCCACTGGACCCGGCCTCGGCCCACGGGGTGCCATCGAGCGGGACCTGGCCGTACTCCTTGAGCTCGTCGGCGGGAGGTACACCGTCCGGGAAAAAGGGCTCTTGGGTCGCCTTGGCCGAGGAATTGTCAAAGACTGACTGCGGCCCCTGTGTCGACTGAACCCTTCGGTTCGTGATGGGGTCTATCTCGGCTTCGGGACCCCTGCTGGCGGCCGTGGTCGACTTGCCCCGCGTCTGGCTACCCAGGTAGTTGCGAATGTTTTGCAAAGGCGACTGCCAGAGGTCATATTCGTACGAGCCAGCGCGCTTGCCGGAGAAAAGCGCGTTGATGGCACTGCGCTCGACGTCCTCGATGTTCTGGCCAGGTCGGGTTCCCGGGGCATCATTGGATGCAGGCTTCACTTGGTCTTGGTTCACGTATCTTCCTTTCGAGTGGGTGTGGCCGTGTCTGATCCAGCACTGCGCCATCATCTTTTGCAACACTACTCTTGAATCTTCGCCACGCGAGCTAGGGTCCCACGACAGCTTTCGATTTATCGACTCCATGTATTTGTAACTGATGTTGCGCTGGCGCTGACGCAGCTGGCGCTGAAGCTCGGGGTCCAGGTAGGCAGACCACGCGCGGAAGCGGAAGCCACGAGTCTGGCCGTAGTGGCTCGCCTTCATGGGCGCTGGGTTCGCATGGACCAGAGCTCTCACAGCCGAGGCCCTGCCGGCGTGGAGGCCGCCCGCGCGAGGCGAGGAACGAGAAAGATTGGAGAGCATGATGACGAGCGACGACTTCGAGCCTCTACCATGCTATCATCACTGTTCGTGGTCGAAAGTCAGCGTCGTCGGCGAGCACAGAATGCGAGAAGGCAGCAGCGACCACGGCTTGGCTTGGGCTGGCGTCCAATTGCGGCAGCCGGCACTTGCCTCCAACCACACGTGAATAAACCGGAACGACTCACACGAGGGAGAAGCGAAGGGGGAAACTGCGCGATGAAGAGCCCGCATGTAGGCCGTCGCACGAGATGCTTCGAGTGGTGAAGTTGCAGGAAGGAGGTTGGAAGAAAACCGCCACCTCCGCCGTGCAAAGGGGAAGTGAGCAAGGTTGGCTGGCAAGGTCGGAAACAGAGAGAGTTCGTACCTTAGGGTAAGGTAGAGATGGATGGGAGATGGGCAGATCAGAGGGAGCAGCAAGCGGCAATCAGCTGCGACTGGCCGGCTTGGGTAGGTAGCACGCTGGGCGGATCCACAGCTACCGCTCCCTGGCGCTGCTCCCGCAGTGCCCACCGTGGGCGCAGTGCGCTGGAAGGCCGCCCAGCTACTGGCCCACGCCCGCTGGACGGTGGGGAGCCTCAGCGGTGCAGTTTGCGGGGTAGCCTCTGTGGCCTGCTCGACGCCGCTTGAAACCGCCGAGCGACCCCGAACTGGCGACCCCAAGTCCGCTGGGGGGCCGCGCCAAACACTGTCTAGCAGGGTGCCCTTGCAAGTTGCACCGGTCTTGGTGCTGGAGGCGCTCTGTGGTTTCCAGGTTCCAGTGGCTGGCTTAAAAGTGGAGTCAGTTGGGGTCGCGATAGTGGCGGTCCAATTAAAACGTCTAGATAAGACAGGGGCATTCCACAGACGAGCAGGCGCACGGATGAGGCCAGACGACGGCAGAGTCACGTGCGAGGGGCTCCCCCATGACCGCATCACCACCAGGGGCCGGTCGGAGCTTGGGCGGGGCAGTCTGGCCGCTTTCATTCGTCGCCGCGTGTGCAATTCGGCCAAAAATCTATCGGCCTGAGTCAACCGCCTGAACCATCTGCGGCGGCTTACCGAGCGACTCTCCCAAGGCTGCGATGCGATAGTGCCTCTTTGGCTTGCCTCGAATCGACCTTTCTCCGATTCTGTCCCTGCTTTTATAGAACCACGTCGCACCGACGACCTGTTTTCGGCCAGGTCCACCCCGTGTCGGCCCTGCTTCTCCTCCTTTCTCGTCCCATCTTTCTTCTGGATTGTTCCGTGCCGCATTTGTGTCCTGTACCCCGCCAACGTCATTTTCGAGCTTTGGTGCCTCGCCGCGCTAGGTCCTTCACCACGCAGCAGCAACAGCACTGCCAGCAACTTCGCCTAGGGAAACACACGATACCGCCGAACCCACCATGTCGCGTTCCTTTGGTAAGGGCGGCCGCTCAGCCGGCGCAAAAGGTTTCGGGGCTCCCGCGCGCGGGGGCTTCGGCGGCTTCTCGTCTTCGTCCAACGGCAGCGGCTTGTCCTACCTCGCCGAGCCTCCCGACTTTTCGTCCCTGTCCGATGCGAATGTCGTCGTTTGCTTCAAGAACACCCTCAAGAAAGATGCTACAACCAAGGCAAAGGCGCTGGAGGAGCTCCTGGCATACGTGCAGGCTCACCCATATGAAAAGGATGGGGGCACGGAAGAGGCTGTCTTGGAAGCATGGGTGCGTTGTCCCCGGGAGATTCGTTGTGATGATCAGCTGGTAATGTATGTAACAGGTACAAATATATCCTCGTATTTCCATAGACAATTCCCGCCGTGTCCGCGAGCTTTCCCACACCCTGCAGTTCGAGTTGATGAAGTCGGCTCGGAAGCGCATGGAGAAACACGTCCCCAAGATCGTCGGCGCATGGCTTGCCGGTCTCTACGACAAGGATCGGGTTGTTTCGAGAGCAGCAAACGATGGACTTTCCTCCTTCCTCAACAGCCCAGAAAAGGTCGCTCTGTTCTGGAAGAAGTGCCAAACCCAGATTTTGACGTATGCGACCGATGCGATTCAGGAGACGAAGGACACGCTGAGCGATGAGAGGTCAACGACACCCGATGACGCCGAGGCGAAGTACCTCCGAGTCGTGAGCGCTAGCCTATCCCTTGTTCTTGGCCTCCTGCAGAAGCTGGAAGCAGCGGATATTCAGAAAGAAGAAGAGGCATACGATACCTTCTTCGCCGAGGAAAAGGTCTGGAAGAGTGCGACTATGGCCGATAATGCCGTCAGAAAGGCGGCTTGCCAACTTTTGTGGATATGCCTGGATAAGAGATTCGACTCAGTATCCTCCCAACTTTCCCGTCTGAAGAAAACCTTCATTGCAGAGGGTCTCAAAAGTAGTCAAATCGGCTCAGCTGTGGAATATGTCAGGGTTCTCACGAAACTGACAACCAAGTTTCCCGAAATCTGGACAAGTTCCAGCGAAAAGAAGACGCCGATATCCAGATTCAATAGTTTCTTGGAAAAGGGATCCCAGGGTAGTTCCGCCAAATACTGGGAATACCTCGAACAGCTTGTCGTGGCGATCCCTACCGAGCTTTTCACCGTTGAGGCCTCAGCCGACGCTTTGAAGTCGATGAGAACCGGCATCACGCACAGAGAAGAGCCGCGGTTCAACGCACCTACGGCTTGGACATGCTATGTCCATGTAGCCAAGCACTTCCTGAAGAACGTCCCGTCAGATGGCTCTCGAGCCAGACTCGTTCAAGAAAACCTCTTTCCCTTGCTCGAGCACTTCCTCTTTCCGACCCCCGAAAACTCAGCTTGGGAAATAGGTGGTGCTGGTCGTCTGGCTGTGCTGAGTGAGGTGTATGAGGTTTCCGCTGATTCTTCGTCTCCGGATCTGGTCCAGGCGACAAAGGAGAAGTTGGAAACGCTGACGGCCGCGTTCTGCACCAGGATTTCCAACTCACTACCCGAGGTGTCGCAGGGTTACGAGAAGTCTCAGGAAGTGATTGCCTCTGAAGGCGACAGGTGGTTTAATCTGGTTGGGCAAGTTCAAACGAGAACAAAGGCCTCCACAACTGGTCCAGCACAGCTTCTTATCGGTCCTTCGAATGCCATCATCACTTGCGCCCTCAACATACTTAGCAACAGAAATCTGAAGCCGTTCGGCGCTGCTGGAGTGCTGTACAACGTCGGTAAGAGTGCCCCGCGTGTATGGGAGGACACCGAAACAGCCCAGGCTCTGGAGCAATTCCTCTCGACACAAGGCCGTGAGCGCATGGACGTTTTAATGGCCTCTCGATCAGCACCAGACTTGCTGAGCTGCGTATCTATCTTGGGCTCACTGGAAGGACAGGAGACAGCCTATGCCTCCATTTGGAAGACGTGGATTGACGCTTTGCTGAGCCTCCCAGATGAGAAGCTCAGCATCAAAGGTGTCGAGCGGTTGATTGCGAACCGCCATGCGTCGGCACTAGCTAAATCTCACGAGCAGCTGCAGAAGTTCATTGAAGCCAAGTGTTCCAGCGCGGCCCATGGAGAGTCGGACTCTTGGGGTCTCTTCGAGGCAGCTTTGAGCAACGATGCGATTACGGAGTCAACGTCGAAGCAGCTGGTCGATAACAGCATCGCCTCGTTGTCGCAAGATAAGCAGCATTCGATCCATGCTCTCCGGGCGTTGGAGATAATCGCGAATAACAAGCCTGGTCTCCTGTCTCAAGACGAGTCAACCCATATGGCCGTGGTTACCGAGTTATTGGGGCTTGCCGAGCTTAATGACAGAGCTGTGTCGTCTCGTGCGATCTCTCTCAGAGCTCTGTTGGAACAGCCATCAGATGGCACGTCACCGCTGGTTGCGATTATTCAGAGGAACCTCGAGGATGCTGGACCGCAGTCACTTGGGTAAGTCATTAGGAGCAGTGCCAATGGCATGGATCAAGTCACTGATTATCATTAGAATCGAAACTCTGGTCCAGCAGGCACTACAGGCTTCCAAAGCTGGTTCGGTTAGCCCTGAGGATCTCTTCCCTAGCACAAACGTCTGGATGCAGCAGCTTTCAAACTTTTTGCAAGGCGCGCTCAACCCGTCCCTTTCCATCACCAGCAGCCTGGGAGGCGCACACTTCCTGGTCCAGCCTGCACAACCAGCGCAGCGCCTTCGCGTACGCAGAGACCGCGACGGGTACTCCATCCCGGCCAGAATGGCGGCTTACACCTCGAAGCTGCTGTCGTCTGATATCTCTGTTTCCACCTTGCCGGACAGCTTCCAAGTTGAACTGCTCTACCTCCTCTGTGTTTCAATCCAGCTGGTATCGGATCAGATCACCCTGATGGACGAGGACAAGCTTTTCCTGAACCTCGAGGCCGGAGACTGTCTTGCTTTTGCGGAGACATTTGTGTCGTCCACCAGAGTTACCATCAATGCCATCGCGGACAATGCTAAAGGCTGGAGAGACGGCTCAGCAACGGGCTCTATAAAGCTGATTGACGGTCTCATCGCCATCATGACGCAGGAAACGAAGGAGCTGACGCCGCTGGGACTCTACAGTTCCAGAGCGTTGAGCGAGCTTCTTCAGACTCTAACCGAGAAGCATGGTTTCCCCGCGGCAGGCGATGACAAGATCACCCAGCTCGCCACGCTGAGGGCTACGCCGCCGACGATTCTGGCAGCTACCGCGGTACTCGCCGGTCTCGGCGAGAGTCTGGAGTCGTCGAAGGCCGTCAATAATCTTTGCAACCGTCTCGTTAGTGACGTTGCTGGAGCAAGTATAGAACCAGAAAAGGCTGAGAAGGCGCTCATGATTCTTGTTCTCCTCAACGCCTGCATGCAGGTCTATGAGGTCGGCGAGATTCCCGTGCCCAACAATCGCATCGTCTTTGCCGTGCGCCAGATCACGTCATGGCTGGAAGACACACTCAACCTTACCCCAGCGCTGTCCGCTGAAATATGCCGCGCCTTGCAGAGGCTGCTCCCAAGCATCAAGGACGTCTACGGTCAGCATTGGGAGAAGGCGATCGAATTCTCCACCGCCCTTTGGGCGAAGGCGTCGGACGACCGTTTGGACGATTCTCTTCCATATATTCACACATCCCTGAAGCTCATGACCGCGCTGGAGACTCTTTCTGAGCCGAACGACGACTTGGAGGACGCCTTGAAAGAATTCGCCGAGACGAAGTCACTTTCCCTCATTGAGCTTCTGAAACTCGATCGGGAGAAGAGCACACAACCTCTAGAGATCGTGGACGCCATCATCTGCAGACAAGTCGACAAGATCCCGCTCAAGCACATCAGCGACCTCTCCGACCTCTACGGTCTCGTCGCCGCCGACTCGCGCTCTATCCAAACCGCCGCCTTCAACCTCCTCCACCGTGCCCTGCCCGCCCAACAAGAGGAGCTCTCGGTCAACGTCCTCCTCGACAAGACTGACGCCCGCCTCCCAGACGAGCTCATGTCCCTTCTACTCGACGCCCCGACGCTCGAGCGCTACCCAGACGAGCTCCTCGCCCAGTTCCCTCTCGCCATCCGCTCCTACCTGCTCTCCTGGCACCTCGTCTTCGACGCCTTCAGCACCGCCTCCCTCAAGGTCCGCAACGACTACACCGAGCACCTCAAGACGGAGAACTACATCGCGCCCCTGCTCGACTTCACCTTTGACGTCCTGGGCCACTCGGCCGCGCACCCGCTCAACCTCGAGAGGGAGGGCCTGACGACGCAGCACATCACCGCCTACGACCTCGCCCTCGCCGACGCGGAACCCGAGGAGCGGAACCTGCACTGGCTGCTCGTCCACCTGTACTACCTCACCCTCAAGTACACCCCGGGCCTGTTCAAGACGTGGTACCTCGACTGCAGGTCCAAGCAGACGCGCATCGCCGTCGAGGGCTGGATGACGCGCTACTTCTCCCCCATCATCGTCTCGGACGCGCTCGACGAGGTCTCGGCGTGGGCCGCGTCCCAGGAGCCGCCGGCCGACGACGACGAGAAGGAGCTCGTCGTCAAGGTCAGCAAGACGGGCAAGGAGATCACGGCGGGCTACGAGGTCGACGAGAGCATGGCCTCCATCGCCGTCAAGGTGCCGGCCGCGTACCCCATCGAGGGCGTCAGCGTCGTGGGCGTGAACCGCGTGGCGGTGAGCGAGAAGAAGTGGCAGAGCTGGCTGCTGACGACGCAGGGCGTGATTACATTCTCGGTGCGTTCTTTCTGTTGCTGCATGTATGTAACTCTTAAAAATCGCTAACAATGTGTTCCCCCCAGAACGGAAGCATCGTCGACGGTCTGTCGGCCTTCAAGCGCAACATCGTCGGCGCCCTCAAGGGCCAGTCCGAGTGCGCCATCTGCTACTCCATCATCTCGACCGACAAGAAGATGCCCGACAAGCGGTGCCAGACGTGCAAGAACCTGTTCCACCGCACCTGTCTGTACAAGTGGTTCCAGAGCAGCAACCAGAACACGTGTCCGCTGTGTCGTAACCCGATCGACTACCTGGGCTCGGATACCAAGGTGCGCAGGGGGCTTTGAGGTGCAGGACGTGCACGAAAGAAGCAGGCAGCAAGGTGATTGCATTTTATTTTCATGTAGATCAGACTTAGACGGGATGGTGGCAGTGAAAAAAAAGGCAAGGGGGTTGGTAGTGGATAGACGACTATGGAGACGAAATCACAGGTTTGATTGAGAATAACGACAGATGATGCAAAGTCAACGAGGCAAAGTGACGTCTGGGATGGACAAACCAAGTCCAGCTCGAGCGGTATCTCATCCCGTCATTGAGACATCTACGACATCAGCCGCCAGAGGTTCTCGCGGATTCTGCGTTCCAGCGCGGCGGCGTCTTCCTCCGTCCGCTGACCCGGATCCTCGTCTGTAGAGACAGCCTTGCCCTGCGCTGCTTCCGTGGGGTCCTCATCTTCCCACTCGTCCTCCACTTCATGCATTTTGTCATCGGCGGGCACAGCATCACGGTCCACAACCCCAGAAACTGAACGCCGCTGATAGGCGTGCTCCAGTCGGCGGGCAGGGCGGCCTGACCCGCGGTCGCCCACGCGGCCCGTACGCTTGCGAACGCCCACGGGACGGCGCACAACGACCATCTTGGCGATGCCGCCGGCCTTTTCCGCCTGCTTCTTCTGGTTCGCCGCATGGCCGGCCATCTGCTGCAGCTCCCTCTGCTGGCGGCGGTCCGCGGTGTGTCTGGCCTTGCGCCTGTCCGCGCCCGCGCCCTGACACGCCTCCCTGGCCATCTCGGCCGCCTTCCTCTCCCTCTCCTCGCGCTCCTTGTCCTCCCTCTCCTTGACGAACGCGGCGGTGTCGCACGTGCGGCACGTGGTGTTCCTGCGGTTGGTGATGTACGAGCCGCAGCCGGGGCACTTGGCGTTGCAGCCCAGCTTGTTGCAGCGGCCGGTGTTGAAGGAGTGGCCGTAGGGGCAGTGGTGGGGGACGCTGCCGCCGGGGTTCTTGAGGAGCACGTCGGCGATGGCTATGCTGCCGTTCTTGTTGGCGTCGCCCTCGCGCCGTCGAGGGCCGTTGCTCTTGTCGCCGATGATGGACGTGTCCGGGCCTGCTTGCTGGGGGATTTTGGGTCCGGTGTGGGTCGGCTTCTTTTGGATGGGCATGTTGGCGCTTTGAAGTTGGTCGTGTTTGATTCGGCGAGTCTCGACGAGTTGTTAGGGTCCGAGTTGTGTTGGGTGTCGAGTGGGATGATGATTCGATCGATTCAGAGACACCGCGGCGGCTGGGGGAATTAATACTGGAACGCAGGCGATCAAAGTCTTTGTCTCGGTGCAAGTTTGGCCAGTTTGTTACACGACAACAGCCTGCAAAAGTCTCGACGGTTGCGGAGCCCCGGTTCAAAGGAGGCCGGGGACACAATCAACCGGGTCTGTTCTTGTACAGCATTGTAGTGTAATATGACCAATAAGAAAGTCTGCGGCAGCTGGTGCAGAGATCTGTTCACCGATTTGGTAATGTATTTGCTGGCACCTAGGCTTGAGTTGTATCATTCTCTTGCATGCACTTGTGTTGCAAGGCCTAGTGAAGGTCAGAAGCGAAACAATAAGAACGAACCATGAAATTGACTCACCTGCTCAGCAGTCCATCTCTTGGAATCGAAACGGACTAAACTTGCGACCAAGCCTCGGACATCGGGATCAACTTCGGGCAAGATTTCTTCCCAGGGCTGGCCGTCAAACATGCGGTACATCTCGAACGGGGGTGTCTTGAAACTTGCAGCTTCAGGCCAAGTCTCCCGTGTCGGGGTGCCCAAGGTCTTGAAGATGCTCAGGATCAAGCCCAGCTGGTTGCCATCCTCGTGCGTCGGTCTGGACTCGAACAAGGGCTTTGGAGGGTTGCGGCAACACTCCGCCAACATTGCCCCAGCCGCCCACATGTCGACGGACGGACCGTAGGCCTTGTCACCGAAGAGGGCCTCGGGTGCTCGATACGGGCCGGTCCCGATGTCCAAGATCTTGCCGTTGGCCGGTTCTGAAACAGCCGACATGGCGGGATGCCAGGCCGTGCCAAAATCGGAGAGATACGCCGGCCCATCTGGGCCGTCGAGGAGGACGGCTTCCGGCTTGATATCTCTGTGGATGATGCCAAGGGCATGGATGTCTCTCAGGGCAGCAAAGATGTCCTTGAAAAGACGTCGGACTTGAGGCAGCGGTAGGGTGCCTTTGTCGATGACATCGGCAAGGGTAAGCGGCTTGAAGGGGAAGACCAGCACGAATCTTTGTTCTTGATCCCTGAACGTTTCCAGCAACGGGATACAGGGCCGCTTGAGGGTCGCTAAGATCTTGGCCTCCCGGTGAGGGTTGTGAGGCTCAATGTTGTGTGTTTCGACAATGACCTTTAAGGCGCGGTCTTTGCATCGATAGACTTCTGAAGTGAGACCAGTTGCGACGGGCAGACAGTTCTTGTAAGGGCCAATGGCTACTCCGATGCCATCGTCGGTCTGGTTAGCATCAGGTGCTGGTACACCAGGAGGAGCAAGGTTGGCCGAGCCAACTAGCTGGCAGATCTCGTCATATTGAGCCTTGATATGGTTTGTGAGAGACCAATCTAGAATTTTGGGGGAGAATCACACCCACTCTAGATGAAGAATTCCTGTAAGCCTGATTTTCCACAGAAAAGGCTTCAGACTGCGAGGTGTCCTTGGCAGATGGGTTGGCGGCTTCCAGGACTGCCTTTCTGCGAAAAGATGTTAGTCGGCGATCTAGATACAGCGACGGCGGAGCAGCTCACATCTTCTGGATGTTCTCATAACGCTCGGACGCCGAAAGCTGAGTCTGCCACTCTGGGGTGTCGTCCGCCATAACGGGCAGGCTGGAAGGCCGAGCAGGGATGGGCAGAGTGATGTTGACTGGCAATGGTAGGTTGTTAGTGAGCACCAGCAGAAGGGGCGAGGAGTCCGGTGTCCTCCGCCAACAAGTGCGGTGCGGAAATTTACCGTGCGAGGACATTCGATGACTGTACGGACCGGCCCCGCCAGTGAGTAAAATACCTTAGAAACATCACCGACCTTATACAGTGCCGAAACGGGACAAATGACTCTGCTCAGCACGGTGCGGCTTACGTAATTCAACATCGGGCATCACAATTTCGCGGGTACCTGACGACGGCGTTCCTCTGGCGGCAATATGTCTTGCTAATTATTGCTTCATCTTGTCCCTAGCTCTTCTAGCTCGGAGAGGCTTGAGGGAAGGTGCAGGCACCACGAGCGCTAATGCACACGAAGGTCGGGTCTCGAACAGCAGCCTCGAGGGTTGGCAAGCCGCGCCAGCGAATGGTGCAGTGTCGAGATCCCTGCGCTGAAAATAAGGGTTGAAAGTGTAATTCATGCGCAGCTGGCACAGGCACAGGCGGCAAGGATGATGCGGCTCAGTTCCTGGGTTTTTGACGCGGTGGCGGGATTGCCATGTGCAAAATTGAATTTCGGCCAGAGTTATGGCACGGCGACGACACGTCAGGGCACTTCCCGTCATCTCATACAGGCACCGTCCTGCGAACCTTGCTGGAGGCGGCATGCTGCGAGATGGCCTCGGGAGGCACCAAACGAGTAAAGCGTCGACGGCCAGGTGCCTTGGAGTTGACGGAACGGGCTCCCGAGTTATGCACGACGGCGCCGCCGTTGTTTCCAAGGCCAGGGGCGCGAGCGGTGCGCTTCCTTTCGTTGGGTGAAGGGAGCATCTCGAAGCAGCGCGAGGCGTCGTTTTCCTGAGGTCAGGTACGGCCTCGAAGGGATGGAATATTCTGTGGTGAAATTGGGCTGCGCGCCGGTAATTCCTGCCTCGCCCCGAGGGATGGGCCAACCGAGACGGCAAGGCGCGCGTGACGTACCTACCTTACCTGTACCTTATTGCAGAACTCGCCTCGGAGGCTGGCGCTAGGCCGTTTCGAGTACAGGAGCGCTGCCGGGCCGGAATAAGGCAGCTGCGGACCAGAGAGCACGAGGTGCGCGCGGCCCAAGTACCGCAGGCCTCTCGAGAGTCTGCTTGCACTGGTGGAACCGAGGCGGGTTCGGTTGGTGGTGGTTGATGACTGTGCCGCTCTGCAGTGTACCGCTGCCCGGGGCTCTGAGTGAGAGGCTGCAGGGCGGTCCGTGTCCGCTGCTCCCGGGCCAATTTCCATCCCAATCCCCGAATTCAAATTCCCCAGTGGACATGCGCCGAACGTGTCAGCACTTGGGCCAATTGAGGAGCCCCTGAAAAAAAGATTGAGTGAGAAAAAAAAAAGGAAAAAAGGTTCGCGGATTTTTGGCGAGAATGGAAGAGTCAAGACGGGGACATGCTGGCAGGTAGTCAGTTGCAGGTAATTAACACGTTCTGAGCGAGCCAAGCACCGCAACTGCGAATGTACATTGATACAAGTTACAGCGATACAGCAAGTACTAGGTACCTCACACGCACGCGTGGAATAGGTGGGCGCCTCGGTACCCGCCTCAAAACGCACAGAAGTGGATTGTGGATCCGTCAGCCCAGAGCCAATTCCGTCAGGCCTTGGGGCCTTGGGCCTGAGTCCTGACTGTCCAGTCCTTACTGTCGCTGGCCCTGCTGCATCACTGGCGCCCCCGGTCCGTCCACTCCACACTTCTCCATCATCGGCCGGCCTTCCCTTCCTCTCCAGGCTCTGCTGCAACTGCCTCGTACGTGTTAGCGACGGCGGGCAACGCCTTCCTTGCCTTGTCTTGCCTTGCCTTGCTCTGCTCGCTGCTGCGCCGAACTCTGCCCATCCATCCAATCCGCTCAACTCCTCCATCCATTTCGCAACCCACCACCACCACCATTACCACCTCCACCACCACCTCCAAACCTCCCTCCACCAACTCGCCCTCCCACGATGCGAATGCTCCTCACCTTGGCGAAACCTCCCGCAGCATTATAGACAGCATCGCTATGCGCGCCGTTTCTCTCCTTGCTTGCATTCACCGTACATGACTTTGCGCGCTCTAATTAGACCACAATGGATGACCTCGCGAGGGCCGAATACCCTGCCATGCTGGTAACCATTCCCCGTCCTGTCCTTCGTCATTTGTTTCCCCCCTCAAAAAGCCCCCATGCCCGGCCACCAAACAACAAGCCCGCGCCCGAGTCCCGCTGCCTCCCAAGACTCCTCGGCCGCCGCCTCCCTCTGCCATGCCGGAGGCGCATTGTTTGCGACTTGATTGCTAACCACGGTCTCTCTTTGTCTAGGCACACCTCCAGCCCATGCAGGCTGTGAACGTCCTGACCGACCGCGTGAAGAGAATAACCAAGATCAACACCGAGATCGCAGACTGGCTGCAGGTAATCCAACACCCGCCTACATCTACATCCACCCTCTCCGAGACCACCCCCGAGGCTGAATGATTTTACCCAGGAACGCCGCCGAGTCGAAGAGCAATATGTCCAGAGCCTGCGGAAGCTGCTCACCTTCAAAGTCCCCAATGGCCAGTCCGAGCTTGGGTAGGTCGCCTTCGCCTGGCTTGACGCCTGACACGAACATCCCGTGCTAATCGCCGGCCCAGCGTCTTTTCTGGCCCCTGGGATAAGATCCTGCAATCCGTCGATGCGACCGCCCACTCCCACCACCTCTTGGCGAGCCAGCTGGACAAAGATGTCGAGGGTCCCCTGCGCAACTTCCAATCCCGGAAGGAGATGCAGAACATGCAGACCATCTCCGCCAACCTGACTGCCATGGCTAGAGACCTCGAGGATGCCCAGAAGAAGACGGACGCATTGGCGAGAAAGGGCCCCAAGACTAACGCACAGAAAATGGCCGACGCCACCGCGAGACTCGAGCAGGCCACCCAGCAGTGGGATTCGCAGGCCCCCTTCATCTTCGAGACCCTCCAAGCACTCGACGAGCAGCGCGTGAACCAGCTGCGCGACCTCTTGACCCAGTACCAAACCCACGAGAGCGACCAGGCCCAGCGATCCCAAGCCAAGGCTGCCGACACGTTGGCCTCCATGTTGGAGATTAGCACCGAGCTGGAAATTGCGAGCTTCAAGGAGAAGGTCATTTCTGGAAGGCCGAGGATGGAGAAGAGGGTCACAACGTCTAGGCAATCCTCAAACGTGCCCACGAGCCAGACCCTGGCGCCGCCGCCGCCCCCGTCCAGCTTGGGACATCACGATGACGACACGAGCGACCACTCGGGACCGGCCGAAGGCAAGACTGGTACGACAAGCGTCTGAGGAATCTCGAAGCTGGTACACAGAACTAACAGGCATGGCAGAGTCGAAGCTGCGCAGTCGAATCGGTACGATGCTCGGCCGGCGCCGACAGAGCGTCCACGGCGGTTTCGGACCCATATCCCCGCAAAAGACCGGTGGTGGTCCGCCGTCCTTTGGTCGTGGCCTTAGTAGCAGTCACAGCAGCACTCACGTCCGTCCCGGTCTCTCTCCACGAGCGTCATCGAACAACTTGGTCGAGATGAACAACCGCTTGTCTGCTCTCGCAGAGACGCCCGACTCCCCGAGACCGCCCCAGTCGGCGGGTACCGACAGGCCAGCCCACGAGGGCGCCAATGGCATCGGCGACGGTGCCTCGGAAGCAGCTCGGTTGGGCTCGTCGTCTGGCACTGTCAACGGAACTCATGACACCGATATCTTGGATGTTGCCCCCCCGCCTGGCCCGCCCCCTTCGCAGGCTAAGGAACCCGAGGCCAAGGACGCGGAGGGCTTCACCATCCCGCCGCCCGCAGATGACCCGATTTCCCAGGCCCAGCGCGAGGCTGCGGAGGAGAATGAGCAGATGTTCAAGTTGAGCATCCAGAACTCGCCCATCGCAGAGGAAGACGCTGAAGCCAAGGAGGCTGCCATGTCGAACGTCGCCAACACCCTTACACAGATGGCCGCCCCGTCGCGCAAGATGGGAACGGTGCGAGGCCGGAGAGATGTGCGAAACACAATTTACGTGCCACCGCCCAACATGCCCGAGCTCACCAACGAAAACCCATTCCCGACGTCCCCATCGCTACCGAGTCAATCGTCCAAGCCTACCACCGTAGCAGCGCTTGCTTCGGAGGCAAGCATCGCCGCGACCTCAGATACTCAGTCCATCCGGTCGGCCAACTCACTCATGAGTCTTGCTCACCTGAAGCATCCTGAAATGCATGAGCCCGGGCTCAACGCTTCCATCATCGAAACGGTTTCCGCCACTTTTGAGGATGGAGCCGTGACAAACGCAAAGGTTCATGGTGAGATTGCTTTTGCCTACCACGCCGGCGATTCTCCTCAAGGTGAGTTCTTGCCCCGCCCGTTACAAAACTCAGTGACTGATCCTCAGAAGAACGTGAGACTATTCGCATCAACAACTTTCCCAACTTGGAAGTCATTGGTCCGAACCGTATCTTTGTCCAGAACAGCCCTGACAAGCCCGATGAGTTCAACCTGGATGTATCGCACCTCAACAAGACCGCCACCGCTTTTACGTATCGGGTTCATGCAGGCGAGCCTGGCCTGGCTGCCCATGTACCCTTGCTGCTTCGACCAGCTTGGAAGCCTCAAGGAGACAAGCTTGGCCTTCTCCTACAGTACTCGTTAAACCCCGATAGCAACCTGACAGCGCCCGTAACGCTACACAATGTCGTCTTCGTGGCCACTTACGAAGGTGCCAAGGCCTCAGGAGCGCAGACCAAGCCGACGGGAACGCACCTCAAGGACAAGCACTTGGTTTACTGGCGCCTCGGAGACCTGACCCTCACAGCCGAAACACAAAAGATTGTATGCCGTATCATCGGTGCCGAGAATGCGGAGCCCAAGCCCGGTCACATTGAGGCCCGGTGGGAATTCACACCCGAGAACCTCAGCAGTGGTATCTCTATTTCGAAACTGGAAGAGACCAAGGGCAAGGGCAAGGAGGAGGAGGCCGATCCCTTTGCGGACGACAATCCTACCTCGCCGGCCCTGCCGCCTGACCAGCAGTGGGTGGATGTCAACTTGGTAAAGAAGATCACGAGCGGCAAGTACGAGGCCAAGTGATTGATATCAAGGCGTAATGAGGAAGAAAAGGACTCACGGTGTACATACCCTTGTTGGAAGTGGTAGATTTGATTGAAGGACATTTACATAGCGAGCGTATGTGACGGCACGGAGAAAGGAGAAAAAGACATCCCCGGATAGTTTTGTCTGGCAAATTGTTTCTTCATTTCTGGATTCCCGGGGGATCTAGCCACACGTTGTGGTCGTCCCTCACGACGAAGACGAACTTGGATTGTAGGTAGCTTCTGTACCGATACGGCGAAGAGATTTTGAAGATGTCTCGTGTTTTTCAAGTTGTTGACAATCTAAAAATCAATTCGTGATGAGGAGGGGCCATCAAGTGAACAGCGAAACTTTTGGTCATTAAGAAAATAATCATCCAGCATCTAAAACCTCGCCCCAATCCCCGGGTTCGAGCTATGGTATCTCGTGATATAAAACATGTGCATCGGCTTAAAAAATAAAAAGCCCTGCCTCTTTCAAGGAAACCCCCCATTTGTTCCTTCCATGGCCAGCAAAATATATGACAATTCTCCGTCATCCCTGTACGCGCCGCATCTTCTTTTACTCGGCGGAGTTTTGGTTCCGCGAGTGCTCCTCGTAAAACTCCAACGTCAGGGCGGCCAGGAAGCCGGGGATGCAGCCCTTCTCGCGCACCCAAAAGCCGATCTGGTCCCCGATGCGGCGCGCAAAGGCGCTGCGCGGCCCGCCGCCGACCTTCATCGTGCCCTTTTCGCCGTCAAAGACGATCGAGTTCTCGTACTCGTCCGTCTGCGACGGGTAAAACGTGGACTCGACGCGCATCTTGCCGTTGGGCATGAACATGACGGTCCAGCCGAGGGTGGAGAAGATGGCCTCCTTGAACTCGAGCGACTTCTTGGACCAGACTTCCTTGAGACGCTTGGCCGACTTTTGCGCGGAGGCGGTCTCGGCGCGGGCTTCCTCCACCAGGCGGTTCGCCGCATCGAGCTGGGTGATGGGGACCAGCCGGACGGACGGGTCGGAGCGGAGCTGGGCGAGCAGGTCTGCGTTTTCTTGCTTGAGTGCGTTGAGCGTGGACA
Organism: Colletotrichum tropicicola; assembly: GCA_025962755.1. Classification (NCBI taxonomy): domain Eukaryota; kingdom Fungi; phylum Ascomycota; class Sordariomycetes; order Glomerellales; family Glomerellaceae; genus Colletotrichum; species Colletotrichum tropicicola. The sequence goes on from JAOWMA010000019.1 coordinate 201,739, forward strand.
TCTTGACGGCCTCAAAGTCGGAGGTCGGGTTGGAGCGCAGCGAGAGGATGCGCGTCTTGGATTGGGCCTTGAGAGCCTTGAGCTGCTCCCGCGTGACGGACAGCTCCTTTTGGGTGACGGCGTGCTGGGTCTGAACGGCCGACAGCTGGTCCTGGAGTTTGCGGTTCTTGCGCGTGAGCAGGCCGACCTGCTCGTGCGCTGCCTCGTCGTTTTCGTCGCGGGCGCGTTTTGTGCCGGCGACCGCCGCTGCTGCCGGCTGAGCAGCATTGCCCGACTCGATGGACGACATCTCTGTGTGCAGGGCCTGGACTTCGGATCTGTACTTGTCGACCAGGTCCTCGAGCTCCTGAATACGGCGTGCCCTGGTCTCGTCGACAGACTCTGGCTGGAAAGCCTCATCCTCTGCGTCGAAGGTCTTCAGCTGCGCACGGAGGTATTCGACCTCCTTCACCGCGAGAACCCGCTGCCGCTCGGTGCGCAGGCGGGTCTTGTCGACATTCTGCGTCGTGGCGGCAGATTTTGCGTCTGCAAGTTGAGACTTGAGGGCGGCCTGCTCCTCTTGGAGGGACTTGATGGCCGACTCCTGTGCAGCCAGCTCTGCCTGGAGCGCACCGACCCTCTCGACGTGCGAGGCAGATGTCAGGCGTTCTTGAATGAGAGCACGCGCAACGGCTTCTGGCGAATCGAACTCGGCGTCAGTGCCGGTGCTGGCCAAGTATGCGGTCCAAGCAATGCGTTCGTCCTCGAGACGTTGACGTTGGATACGCGCCTCTGCCAGTTCTGTCTCAAGGGACTGGGCGGCTTCGAGCTTACGTTGCAGGGATCGCTTCTCCTCTTCAACGACCTCGACGGCCCGGTGAATTTGGCGCAGATGCTTGAGCTCGGAGAGCTGTTCGCGATTTGTTGCCTCGAGGTTCCGGATGTGTGTAACCTGTTCGGACAGCTCACGCTTGATGATTGCCATGGTATCGGCATCACCGGTCACAGCCTTGAGGCGCAGTATCTCTGCCTCGAGATCACCGACGACGGTGTCCTTTTCGGCGAGCTGTGATTGGACTTGCTGGAGAGCAGCCTCGCGGGCGTGTGCCTCTTGTTCCAGCTCTTGCGTGGACTTTTGGGCAGCCTGGAGCTGCATTTCTAGATCGATCGTCTTCTTTTCGTTGATGCGGGCGGCCTCCTCCTTGGCGCTCGATAAATCCTCCAATTGTTCCTGTAGCAGACGTGCCTCTTCTTCGGCGTCGCGGGCCCGTTTCTCCAAGCCCGACTTTTCTTGCGCAGCTCCTTCTCGCAGGTCGCTCAGCTCCTTTTGCGCATTCTCCAGCTGGCGCATCGCTTGTGACTTTTCGGTCTCGGCGGCTTGCTTCGCCGTGAAATCGGCCTGGGCGCGGCGGCGCTGGTCCTCGAGCTCAGCGTTGTGTCGCGCATCGGCCATCTGCTTCTCCTGCTCGAACGTGCTGATGGTGTACCGCAGGGTGCCCAGCTCCGCCTTGAGCTCCTCAATCACCTGCCGCTGCGATTCATACTCGGCAGCGTCCGGCGGTGCCATGTTTTCTTTTGAGCTCTCGCGAGAGGCGGCGCGGACCGATTCGGGCACGAAACTTTGACGGGAGCCAGGGCGGCTGTTTGCCTCACCGCCGGTGAAGAGGTTGTACGTTGGTTGCGTTGCGCGGAAGGTCTGAGGGATTCCGGTCAGTCTGTTTGCCGGGACGGGGGCATTTGTTTTTGTTTATTTTGGGGCCGTACCCGAGACTCGCGCAGTGAAGTGTGAGGCCTGGGCAGCGCGCTGGTGCTATTTCGAAAGCGGTTTGTGACGGAGCTGCGCCTCCCTGGAGGGTCGCCCGACGGCGTATGCGACCTCATTTTTGCGATACTGTGGTGATGGTTCGCGGCGCGTCTTGGAGATGGCCCGATGTTTTGGCGGGCGGCAGATGCTTGTGTTGCCGGAGAGGCCGTCACGTGATGCCTCCGGGAGGGCCCCGTTCGTGGCGGGTCGGGACCGGGCAGGTCCAGCCGCCGTCGCTCTTCCCTGTCGCTTCCCCGCGGTGTGGCTTGGGCCCTGGGCAGAGCTGAGCTGGCAGCTGGTTCAGCTGAAGGCTGCTGCATCGTTATCAGCAAGCGGCCAATTTCGGCCGTCTGATGCTGGTCTTCGTCTTCGCCTTCGTCCATTTTTGCGATGGATTCGAGTTGGTGTGGTTCAGGTTTGAATCGTCAAGCAGATTGTGTTTTGCAGCCACAACAACAGCTCAAGCAGCTTCAACACCTGCAGCAAGTGCGCAGACAGGCTGTCTTTTGCTCTTGATCAGGCAGGTTCTTGCAGTTGCCTCTGCCTCTGGGAGTCCAGTGGAGTTACTTGGAGGTTGGGAAGCTATTCTCTTCTCTTCACAACAGGAACTGCGCACCTTTCACGTCCCTTTTTGATGCAAGTTTCATCTCTCTGCTCAAACAAAGCATTGCCAAGGTGGTTGCCCATCTTTATCTTCCATTCATCTTTCTTTATCATCATTTATCTCTTCCAGGCTATCCAAGAAGGAGCCTGGACAACACCCGCCGTCTTGTCTGCTGTGCAACTCAACAAGACACTATTAGATTCCCTGCTGCTAACCATTCCATTACCATGACAAGCAAACAAGTGCGAGATATTGCACATCAACCATACATTCTCTGCTCACCTCACCGCTAGGTCACTGAGACAACAGACAACGCCCCAGATGCTGTGCCCCATGGCTGAAAGGGCAGGGCGGAACAGTGGACAGCGACAGCTGCACCATGACGTGATCCCCACTGCCCACATCTGTGGAAGCTTGTTCCTGTCTTGGCCGCTGCACTGATCAGGGGGCGCTCCGTGCCCTGGTTGCTTTAGCGTGCCCAAGCTCTTGTGCCAGAATCAGATTTCAACGATAGCTTCAGTCTCCCCCAACACCCCTCCGCAACCCCCCGACAACACCGCCGAGCCCCTTCTCAAGCCCACGATACCCAGCGCTGCAATACCCCGATAGACTGCTTGCGAAGGCGAAGCTCGGCCAACTGGGGCATACGAATGGAGGCACCTGTCAGCAGTACACACACTTCTCTGTAACAACCGAGCTCGAGGCCGATCCGGAATCCCCCCACGAGATCGAATTGTGTAGCCCCCGACGAGCGCCCGACTCTATAAATCATCGGCAGTGGGATAGAAAGAAGCTTGCTATTGTGTTGCTGGGTCGATTGACGTACAGACACAAGGCTGAGCCTGATTGCGACAGATCACCTCTGCTTAACTTGGTCCGGACCAGCAGCTCTCGCCTTGCGGACAGTATTGTGCCCACCACTCCTGCAGTGACTCGTATGCCCGTCCTGAATGGAATAGCTCAATAAAGATTTGTCCTACCTGTTTCTCTTCCTTCTAACCCATCCCCAACAACCTCTCATCAGCAACACCACAAAACACCACAATGACGATGTCCCGGCTCCTGGTAAGCCTTCCTCTTGCTTCCGCCCTGCCTCGAGTATCACTTGCTGATACCCGGAAAAGATGCAGCCCCTTCGGGCCGCCCCATACCGCGGCCTCCGTCCCGCTGCCGCGCCCGCCCTCGCCCTTGCCCTTGCCCCCGGTTGGTGCTCGTCCCGCTGGTATTCGTCGAACGACGGTGCCAGCAAGGACGAGACCAAGGACAAGAAGGGCGACCAAGAAGACCGCCCTCCTGCGTACACACACCGCGGCTCGGCCATAAACTTCAACTGGGCCCGCGAAGCCGAGAAGGCGAGGAGGGACGGCCCGACCCTGTCGGCGGACAACTGGGAGGAGCATTCGGACGCCAAGATCGAGGACTTCGAGGAGCTCCCCTACAAGGAGTTCGGAATCAACCAGCACATGGAGGTCAACGCCGAGTTCAAGAAGGTCCTGACCGAGGTTGTCCGGGAGTTCCGCGCTCCCATCATGTACGCCATGGCCTACGGTTCCGGCGTCTTTCCCCAGTCCAAGGCCAGCCGGACCGTGTCGGACGAGGACTTCCGCGCCGTCCACCCGAAGCCCTCACCTGCCTTGATGGAGGTCCAGAAGGGCGGCCCCAAGATGATCGACTTCATCTTCGGTGTTACCCACACCCAGCACTGGCACTCACTGAATATGCGCCAGCACCGCGATCACTACTCAGGTCTGGCTAGCTTCGGCTCCGGCCTGGTCTCGACATTCCAGGATCGCTGGGGCGCCGGTGTCTACTTCAACCCGTACGTGACGAAGAAGGGAATGCTCATCAAGTATGGCGTCACCTCGATCGACAACCTCTGCACCGACCTCTCTACCTGGAACAACCTCTACCTCGCTGGAAGACTTCACAAGCCGGTTAAGATCCTCCGTGACCATCCTCGAGTCCGCCTTGCCAACCAGGTCAATCTCATTTCCGCCGTCCGCACTGCTCTTCTGCTTTTGCCTCCCAAGTTCACCGAGAAGGAGCTGTACTCGACCATTGCAGGCATCTCCTATCTTGGCGACCCCCGCATGTCACTCCCCACCGAGAACAAGAGCAAGATCTCCAACATTGTCGACAACAACATGGTCTCATTCCGCAAACTTTACGGTCCTCTTCTGAACACCCTGCCCAATGTCGACTTCAACGAGGGAGCCGACCAGCAGGCCAAGAATGCCTCGAATCCCGAGCACGACGCCGCCATGTACCAGGACATGGACCCCGTTAAGCGCGGCAACATGGTCCGCCGGCTTCCCAAGGCCTTCCGTTCGCGCCTGTACTTCCAGTACCAGAAGAAGTTCATGGTGCCTTCTGCCGACTTCAAGTCCATGATCAATGCCTCCAAGGACGAGGACGCTGTGAGCTTCAAGCGTCGCGAAGGTGGCGGCTTTGAGCAGCGCATTGTTCAGGATGACCCCGAGGAGCTGCGCATCTACATCCGCAAGGTCATCAAGCAGACGGTCAACTGGCCCGCTACCGCGCAGTCGGTTAAGAGCTTCTTCACTGCTGGCGTCGGACGCTCCATCCGCTACTTGTCCGAGAAGTGGACCAAGTACAACGAAGGCAAGGCTAAGGCCAAGGCCAAGGCGGACGAGAAGAAGCAGACGAGCCAGGGTGGCGACAAGGACAAGAAGACGGAGTAGGCGGTGGTGTCTCCCGCTGCTACTGAATACCTACGGATGGCCAGTGGGATGCTAGCTCACGATTTCTGCACGAGGGATTTGACTTTGTCCAAGAGATCTGGCCGCCGTCTGACGCAGCAGCTTACGACCTGTCCGACATTACGACGTTTGGTACATATGAATTCTTTCACCTCGACGCTTTTGCATCGACCTGTACATTTACGCGGGAGCTTGTGAGCAACACAAGCTCTTTCCCAACTGCGCTGGACATGGGCATCGAACATGACCGAGTCGAGCTCGTATGGCGCGGTGTCGCCTTGAACCACCCCCTCAGCCGCTGCTTGGCCTGGTTGTCGATGCCGTGGATCTGGCCGACTCTGTCTCTTCTATTTCATTTGTCTCCATCGACACGGAAAACTTGCATCAGCATTGGGACGAGGTTCCCGACTTAGAATAGGACATGGGTCGGGGTTTGGCGGTTGACGCCTTTGGTCTCCCTTGTACTGCAGTGTCTCTCTTTGGAGAGCAGCCTGGAAATCCAACTCCTACGGGGCCGTCAGGATTTTATCGGGATCTCTGGATACTGGAAAGACTCTGGAGGGTTCTTGAAGGGGCCAATCTGGGATGGTCGTGGAGAGATGTTTTTTGGCGTTGAGGGCATGTAACTGAGCATTACCAGGAAGAATCCTGAAGGCCGCTTTAGGCGGATTTGAATGAGACGCGACGCGATCGCCAGAGTTAACACGAATGCGGGCTTGTCTTGCTACCTTGGTGTTAGGAATAGACACTCAAGGTCAAGGTGATCTTTCGGGTACCGTACGCTAGGGCGTCACTGATGACTTGTAAAAGTTTCATGAAGGTATTGTAACGCCTCATTGAACATGGAATTATTATATCGGGCACCACGCCCGGCTAGTTGTACAGGGTGTTCATTACATCATCGTCCCATCAGAAATCATCTGACCAGAGAGCTTTACCACTTCTTCTTGGCGTAGTCGGCGACACCGTCAATGACCTTGTCGGTGAAGCCCTCGTCCTTCTTCTTGTCCTTCTTGTCCTTGCCGCCGCCGCCGCCGCCCAACATGCCGCCGAGAAAACCGCCGCCGCTTCCGCTTCCGCTGCTGCTCTTGCGGTCGTCACGGTCGTAGCTGTCACGGCCTGTTGTTTTTCGGGAGAGGTTAGCCTCGTGTCGTGGGTGCTTCAGGAGAAACCAGAAAAAAAAGAAAAGGGTGAGACTCACGGCCGTGGGAGGAGTGTCCGCCGCCGTAGGAATCGGAGGGACCGTAGTCGTCGCGGCGACCGCCGCCGCCGCCGCCGCTGTAGCCACCGGGTCCGCCGTAGTCGTCGCGTCGGCCGCCACCGCTGTAGCCGCCGGGACCGCTTCCGTAAGAGTCACGGGGGCCGCCGCTGCTTCCGTAGCTGTCGCGGGGACCGCTGCCGTAGCCGCCGCCGCCAGTGCTGCCGTAGTTGTCGCGGCCTCCGCCGTAGCCGCCCTCGCTGTAGCCTCCGCCACGACGGTCGTAGTCTCCGCCGCCGCCGCCGTAGCCGCCAGAGGGGCCGTAGTTCTCGTGTCTGCTGGAGTGCATTTTGGGTGGTGTTTGATGCGTGTAGAGATGTGAGATGTGAGGTTTGTGGCTCAAGCGATGAGGTGTAGATTTGACTTGTTTGTCTGATGATTATAGTGAGACCAAGAACAGCTTGGGAAGGCTCAGCAACGGCAGTTATATACTTGGACATCACGGCATGCGCACCCTCAAAAGGGGGCCAAGGACGCGACGACAGCTTCGTCAGGGTGTCTCTGAACGACGTCAAATCCCACCACGGTATCCATCAAAAGACATCACCAAGCATCAACAAGCATCACCGGGGGGCAGCAGGGAAGGCGGCGCGGCGAAGACGTCAATGCTTCCAGGGAATGTGCATCACGCAACAGGGCGGGATCTCCAGGCCAAGTGCCGCCCAAGTGCCGCGGTGCCGAGCTGCGCATCGCCAACGGGAGTGAGTGTGAGTGGTGGTGTTGGTTTGGAGGGCAGGTTGCTTTCTGAGCCCAGTTTGTGGTGGGAACGTTCCGTGAGCCGCATCGTCTCTCGTCCACCCCCATCTGATCTCATAGGCCGACGGTCATTTCCCGAGAGGGAAAGAGTGAACCGGGAGAAGCGTGCGTCGTGGCGATGTGGAGACTGGCGGCGGTTGTAACGGGGTTCACGTTGTGTGAACACAAGAGCCCAGACTTGTGGGATGCAGAGAAACTTGGATGGGGGCCAAGATGGGACAGTGTGGCCTGGTTTATTTATGGAAGGACCCTGCTTTTCTGGCGGCGGATCGTCTGTCCATCACGTTTGGAGGGAGTGGGAGGTAGAATTGGGGGGAGATCTTATTAGAAACACCAAGGGATCCGGGTGTCGTCGATTCAAGGTGAGAGACGGAGTGAGGTCCCGGATTGGCATGTTTCTGGGAAGCGTTTCGGTGATGAGTTGGGATGACGCAAAGGTGGTTCTCGTGGAGTGAGAGAACCGTTTGGCCGTTGCCAAGTGTCGGACAGGTGTCGCGACAGACTGGATGGATTACATAAGTTGGCCAGGCCCTGTGGGAGGGACGATGACTCAGCTCGGGCTAGAGCCGTGACATTCCAGAGACAAACGCCGGCAGGGTCCTCCCAGCCACCGGCGAGCGGGAATGCTGAATCGAACAATTGGCAGAAGGAGGTGCATCAATGGCCAAACACCTTGCTTCGAGGGGATGTACGTACCCAACAAATGCCGTACCTAGAGCCTTCGGTGGTTCTCATCCAACCACCGGCGGCTCCTGGCCTCCTTCTGCGACGCGACTTCTCCAAGGTCTGCCCCGAGTCCCCGGCCGCGCCTTGTCGCATGCTTATTGCGCCCATTTCCATTGCCCTTTTTCTCTCCTGTCACTCTCTCCACCTCCTGCGGTCCAGCAGAGGCACAGCCACCTGAATGCATTGACGGACAGCAGAGGTCAATGGTGAGTTTGCAGCCGGTCCACGGAGACGCGCACTCGAAGAGGTAGAGCTGGCCCGAGACATTCCCAGAGTCAATGGAACAAACTATTCTTCGGATACGTTCCCAGCCCAGATACCTACCCCAGACCGTCGGTAGCTGGCCCATACCCAAGGTGCTATGTCTCCGTGAATGCCAAAAGCCAATGGCCTCCCTCCCGTGCCCTTCTGCGCCTCCATCGCCGTCCATTCTCGCCAGTGACAGACACGCAAACCCCTCGGGCGGCCACCCTTGCCCGCAAATGCTTGGCAGCCGGACTCGCCTTCCTGCAAGTGCAGGTGCAGGTGGTGGTGGATTGTCACCTGCACCTGCCATTGACTGATGAATTGACTGGGCCATTCGCTCCTGCGCCTTTTGCACCTTCTGCACCTTCTGCACCTTCTGCAGCGCCTGCCTGTGCCACCACCACCACCACATCCAACCACGCGCAATAGCGATCCAGCACCTCCCGCCCGCCTCTTTTCTCCCCTCTCCTCCCCAGCCCGGCCCAGCCCACTCCAATCCCGTCCAGTCCACCTCTCCCGCCCGTCTTACTGTATTCCCCGCTGCTCTGTCCGCCGTTGGTTGGGAAAGAGCCGAGAGCCAAACGACGACGCACCTCGACTTTTCTGCAGCCGCGACCGTCGTCGTCGTCGTCGTCGTTGTCTTCTCCATCTCACCTTCTCACGCTCCCTCCGCCCTCCTTGCGCCAAACCGGCCGTCTTCGGGCACCGTTGCCGGATGTAGATGTAACCTACGCACAACGGCCAAACAAGAAAGAAAGACAGCAGGAACAAAAGACCACACCCTCCGAAACACAGCCAACGACGGCGTCCTGCCTGCTCCGGACCGTCGTCTTCTCGTCCCCCGCCGAGCCGACGTTGCAACACCACGTCCGATAGCCCCGACCCGTCACCAAAAATTCATCTTCAACACCGCCCACACAACCCCCCAGCCACCGGCGCATGATCCCACGATAGCGCTCCCGAGCCCTCACCCAGCGACCGAGGCGGTCCTCGCCGTGCCAGCATGGCCCGCCCGCGCATTCCCGCCCTCTATGGCATCCTCCAATTCTGCCTCCGCCTGACCCTCGTCGTCTTTGAGGTGTGCGCCGTCGCCGCTCTCATCACCCTCTCGCGGTACGGCTTCGATTTCCCACTGGGCTATGTAGCGGTAAGTTCTCCATTGTCGCACTACCACAACCGCCCAGCCACTAATTTTACTTGTCTCCCAGTCCGTCTCGGGCATCGTCTACTCCATGATGGAGATGGTCGCCCTCGCCAACTCGACCGGCCAGATTCCCCGCCTGCGCACCGGCGCCCTTGTCGTCGCCGACTTTGTGCACTTCGTCCTCGGCCTCGTCGCCTTCTTCTACTTCATCATCCTCAACGGCTGGCGCACCGGTGCCCCCAACCGCGAGTACCGCGCCTGGCGCGACGACCCCCTCCGCCGCGAGAAGGCCACCTGGGCCCCCTGGTACATGTGGCTCCAGCTCATCGCCGCCATCCTGCACTTTTTGTACATGATTATGCACTGCGTCGACGCCTGCAAGGAGGGAGCCCCGCAACAGCAGAGGAGGCGGCAGCAAAGGAGACGCCAGCGGGAGATGGAGCGCCGCGCCGCCGCCGCCAGTGAGCGGGATCCAGAGACGGCCCAGGTGACGACGAGTTAGCGACGATGACAACAATTACGACTAGTTTTTCTGTGCTCGGTGTTTTGGGCGTTGGGAGAGTATGTGAATCCTTTCGGTCGGTTGCATGGTACAGCCTCGAGCAAGTGCTGGTCTAGGCTGGGATATGACTATCTGCGCCCATGGAAGCGGCAGTCGAGAGGACGCCTACTTTGGAAAAGTTGCATTGGAATTTGGGCGGAGATGGAGGCGGGCTTCATGCGGCTGCATCTCCAGACCATGATCTGGTCACTCACACGGAGCATTACATATGGCCCTGGACATTTACTGGCATCTACATTTGCATCCACAACTGGGCTCTTGATACCCAGAAAATATCAGAATTTCACTTTCCTGTTCAAGGTCGCCACACACTCTACTTACCATGCGACGGGACGGTCTGATTTTACTTCGCACTGATTGAGCAGACCCCGACGGCAACATTGACAGTCGTTGAGACGAGGCGCAAAGCTCGGATGACTTCGAAACGCTGGGCACACTGCGGCCGTGGCGTTCTCTAGCGCATGTCAGGCCAAAGTTTGACTCGGGTATCGTTCTGTCACCTTGCGGGAGGAGATCGTCCGGTGTTGAGGCGTCCAAAGATTCCCCAACGACGTGTTGCACCTTTTGGACCTTGGGCCTTTTCTCGACTCGTTAGACTTTCAATAAGCGAAGTTTTCAAAGTACAGTGAAGTCAACCGTCTGGGGTCACGCAATTGCTCCAGGTGCTGGTCAATTGATGCCTCGTTCCGCTCTGGCTTTCTACACATGCATCGACACGCGTCCGGACTCTTGGCAAGGTGCGCGGACGCCGTTGACCGGCTGCTGATGGGTGTCAACGTTAACAACTGGCTCGCAGATAAGCAAGTCTCGGCACAGAACCACGACGGAGTCCGATGGGAATCGACTGCGGGGATCCGCGGATGGGCGGCGCCGGTAGCTCGTATTCTAGACGTTAGACCAGATGTCAATCCCGTCGGTTCCGGATGCCATCCCAGGAACACCCGCCGGCTACCTTGGCGAGAGTTTAGACTCGGCCGGCCTACTCTTTGACCGAATCATCTTGTTTGATTCCAAGAACCGTACCACCCCTCGCCATGAACCAAGTTAAGCGGCCCTGACTTTGACCACAGCCCTCCCCTTCCCACCATCAACCCACCTCCCCTCCCCCTCCCCCAAATCCAACCATCCCCTCGTGCCCTCGGGCGCATCCCACTCCACCCGCGCAACGCCCCCCTTCACCTCCCACTTGGCGCTGAACCTGCCCAGCACCGTCGTGAACCCGGCCTGCGCCGCCGGCACCTCCCCGAACACGGGCCTCAGCCGCCACTCCCTCCCCGCGGGCCGCGTCACGCGCAGCCCGACGAGGTACTCCGTCAGCGCGCTCGTCGGCCCGCTGCTCCAGCCGTGCGCGTGGCTGACGTAGCTCGGGTCGTCCGTGTAACCCCGCGCGCTGCGGTACCCGAAGCTGCCGTCGGCGAGGTAGCCCTCGATCACGGTCGACTGCGTGCCGTTCGGGTGCGCGAGGTACCACCCCCACGAGTCGCGGACGAGCCGCAGCGCCCGGTCGGCGCGGCCGGCGACGAAGTGCGCCTCCAGCTCGATGCTCGAGATGAAGGGGGACACGTTGCCCGGGAGCTCCGGGGAGGCCGGGCCGATGGGCGTCCAGTTCTCCGTCAGGACGCGGGAGATGGAGGCCGCTTCCGGGGAGGACGGGGCGACGACGCCGAAGGCGAGGGCGTAGCTGTTTGCGTCTTGCGGGTAGAGCGTGCGGTTGTTGTGGCCGTCGATGAAGGCGCCCTTGGAGGCGTCCCAGAGGTGGGTTTTGATGGCCGTCTTGAGGGACTCGGAGCGCGCGAGCCAGGTTTCTGTGAGGTTTGTCGAAGAGTTTGAGGGGACCGCCGGGGCCAGCTCCGCGAGGAACGCGCCGGTGGTGAGGGTGCGGTAGAGGAGCATGTTGGGCGCGCTGCCGTTCATCGAGTTGACGTACCGCGCCCAGTCGCCCGTGGCCGTCGCGTTCAGGATGCCCGTCGCCGGCGTCACCTTGGCGTAGATGTAGTCCATGGCGCGGAGGTAGGTGGCCCAGTTGTCGGCGAGCCAGGCCGTGTCGCCGGAGAAGAGGACGTAGTTGTAGGCGCCGATCATGGTCCACATGTGGTAGGTGTCGCTCGCGGCGTCGAGGTACGGGGGCCCCGCGCGGGGGAAGATGCCCGAGGCCTGCTGGAAGTCGAACATGGTCTGGATGGCGTTCCTCGCGCTCTCGAGGTCGCCGGTGCTGACGAAGGCCGAGGGCACGGCGACGCCCATGTCGCCGGGCCAGATCCAGCGGTCGCGCTTGGCGCCGTCGAGGAGGAGGGAGGAGCCGACGCCGAGCCAGGCGTCGTTGGACCAGCCGCCGTCCCAGATGGCCTCGGTGAGCACGCGGCCCGTCTCCGGGGGCGCGGCGTTGGTCTGGAGCGTGTAGGCGCCGGCGTACCAGATCTTGTTGAGGACGGGGTCGGAGGAGTGGAAGTAGCCCTGGTAGGCGCGGAGGTTGGACCACGTCGGCTGGAAGACGATCTCGAGGGACACGTCGTCGATGGACAGGCTCGTTGAGGAGGAGGAGGTGGAGTTTGTCATGAGGTAGAGGGTGAGGTAGCGGAACCCGCCGCGCAGCTGCGCGAACGGCACGGTGTAGGAGCCGGGGCCGGGGGAGGTGATGTTGTGGAAGAGGGCGCCGTCGACGCTGATGAGGGCCTGGCCTGGGCCGCGGTAGTTGCCGTTGGAGTTGTCCGAGTACTCGCCGATCCAGTTCTTGGCCTCCGTCCAGGCGAGGCCGAGAACGACCGGGGCTGAGCCGTTGGCGGCGCCGGCGAGCGTGTAGTTGACGGTCGTGATGCCGCCGACGAGCACGCCAAAGTCCAAGACGACGGCCGAGCCGTTGCCCCTGAGGGTCGTCGATGAGCCGCCGGGGAAGTCGCCGACGACCTCGCCCGTCGCGAGGGACAGGACGGATTTCGGTCTCGCGGTGCGGGAGTCCGGGGCGTAGATGTTTGCGTCCCAGGGTCCGGGGAACGAGGCCTCGGTGGGGTGGGTGCATGTTGCGTTGCGCCAGCAGGAGGAGGATGCGAGGGTGCCGGCGATGAGGCCGAGGCCCGGGAGGAGAGATCTGGGCGAGACCATGCTGGGCTGTTGGACTGTCTCGAGAGGACCGCCGCGGTCTGGCGGGAGGGCCAGGTTTTTAATGAGTAGGCATCGCGATGTGATGTGCCGAATATCGCCTTGTAGAACCAAAGCGCCGGGACTCAATGATGTACGTAGCCAATTAGCCTGCAAGCGGATCTGTACCGCAAGGCACCCTCAGCCAGGTGTCGCTATCATTTCGTCCCCGGTCGTGGTGAGGTGGTATTTCCCGGCAGATGGGGCCCGTCTCGGTCACTTCGGGGCAAAGTTGTGTGACGCGCCTTGGTGTTTCTGCAGCTCACCAGCTCGGGGGAGGGGCCAGGTCCAGAGGTTCGCTGGCCGCGAGTCAAGGCTCTTGAACGACGTAAGAAGGATCACCTGGGGCCATTCTCCATATGCTAATATGACATGGAAGCCAATGGCAAGGGAAAGAGTCTGGAAGGCACGTTGCCTGTCGGCAAAGATGAGCCTAGGAACAATCGAGGAGAAGTGGAGGAGGAGAGTGCGGGGTAAAAGACGGGGTGGGTGAACTCTCGTATGGAAGAGGCCGGGGATGCGGGGTAAAGGAACCTGGAGAAAGTGGGACATTTTTCCTGGACCTGGACGTTCGTCTGATGAGTGTGTTCTTATTATTGAACAGATCTGGTCGTACATGAGACGACATCCTCGCTGACGGGGTCATAGAAGAGGTGTCATAAGAAGCTGCGGGACGTTCTAGTCGGCCAAGCTCCTAAAGAAGATGGGGGAACAGGCTCTCCTTTAATGTGTATATTCCCCTTACTGCCCGGCAGACGTAGACTCTACCATAGAAAGGTGCACTTTGATGTTGATCGTGTGTTCCTCGACTTCGCCCTTCAATGGTCTACTTCAAGAATTTCAGGAAATTTGCTTCTCCGCTCTGCTGTGAATAGGAAATGTCTACTCCTCCGCAATCACAATCTCTGTCTTTCCACTCGACAGGTCAACTTCATGTCCACCTCTAGCTCCAGTAGCCCCCGAAACCCCAAAGGTTGCCTCCCCTGACACCGTCTGAGAGAGCCAAACAATGGCCGAAGACGCCTGCAGCGCCGCCTCCGAGGCAGCCGGGCTCACGCTGAGCGTGACGGACTGTCCCTGTCTGTCGTACGTCACCGTCTCGATAGCCCCGGCACTCAAGCTAATCTTAAGACCCAGGTCCGCCACAAACACCCTCCGGCGGACGGCATCTCGCGGCTCGGCGACGACCGTGGTGTCATCAGACCTGATGACGTTCCCGCCGAATACGACTTCGCCGTACTTTTCGTGGTTGACAATGTACAGCGTCTGGCCCAGGCCCAGACCGAGGAACCCGAGACCGTAGTCGCCCGTGTAGGGGTCCCACTCGAGGTGCTCGGGGAAGGAGTGGAACGCGGCCGAGGGGAAGCCCTCCTGGTCGATGTTGCTCAGCGGCGCCGTGTTGCCGGCGAACGCGACGCGGATGGCGTTGAAGTCGGCCGGGTGCCGCTCAAAGTAGTGCAGCAGGGGGAGGGAGTTGAGGCCGGAGCCGTAGTGGTGGATCTGGCGCTCCGTGCCGACGTGCTTGGCGCCGTAGTTGAAGTCCCAGTACCGGCGGGCGTTGCCGTTCCAGCCCCAGTGGGCGACGGTGGGCATGTAGGCCACGATGCTGTTGATTGCCTTGGTTGCGGTGTTGTTGAGGCCGAAGTAGCTGGTAATGTTAGCTGATTATTCGCTGTCTCAAGGGGCAGGAAGGCTTACTTGGTCCAGTAGTAGACGCCCTCTTGTCCTGTACTATCCCAAGCCATCTCACTTCCGAACGGCACGGCGAGAGTCTCCCAGAACTCGGCGCGGAAGCGCATGGAGTCCTCAAACGCGGCAGCCTCCTGCGTCTGGTTCTCGCGCTTGAGGTCCTCGAGGAGCTCGGCAAAGACGGTTTCGCCCATCAGGCCGGTCAAGCCGTAGTGACACTCAGGAGCACCATCAGCCAGGCAATACTGGACTGTGTTGTACGCCTGGTTGAGATACCAGCTCCACTCGGCCCTGGTCTCGACTTCGGGGTAGTTCCTTGCCAGACGGTACATGGACCAGTACGCCACCACGGGGTGGACGTAGTTATAGGCACGAACAGTAGTATACGCCCTTTCCTTGTTCCACGCAGCCCAGGTCGTCCAGTCGAGGTCGGGGTTGTAGGTGTAGTCGACGGCGTCAGGCTGATAGAAGAAAGTGCTGGCCCTCACGGCAAAGGAGTCGGGCGGCTGGATCGTCCCGAGTATCGTCTCATGGATGAAGTCGTCAATGACTTGGACTTCCCTAGCCACGGGCTGGATGAAGAGCTTCGTGGCCGCAGCGACGTAGGCGCCGGTGCCTCCCTCGTCGCTGAGCCCTGCAATCCACACCCGGTGATCCTGCTCGACGATGGCATTCACCTCGCGGTCGTACGTCATGATAGACGGGGCTCGGCCGAAGGGGTCGGACTCGTCGGTGTAGTGGGCTTCGGTGGTGAGGAAGTGGCCCAGGTCTGCGACCGTCTGCGTTGCGGCTTTGGTGATGAAGTAGTGCACCACTTGCGTCTTGCCGTCTTCGTAGGTGATGGTGATCTTGGTTCTGCCCCAGCTGCACTCCGTCGGGGTCAGGAGGTAGGGCGACCCCTTGGCTGCTTCGTCCCGCGTCACTTCGAAAGCTCCGCTGTCGTCGATGGACTCAACCGGGGAGGAGTGAGTGAGGTACAGCCGCGCGGTGAGATCCGAAGGAACGACGTATCCCGGGATGCCCACGGCGAGGGGGATGCCAACCTTCTCGACGGCATCCTCGATGGTCTGGATGCTCTCGGCGATGGCGAACTTGAGTCCAACCGAGTACGTCTCTCCGGCCTTCAAGGTTTTCGAGGTGGGCGCGTTCCATGGCTTCGCGTCTTTCCACTCGTTCTCGGCCCACGCCTGCGAGTGAATCATCCACTCGTAGTTGCCCTCGTAGGTCTGCGTCTGGTACCAGTAGTCTCCTTGCGGCTCGTCGAGAAGTCTCCAGGCCTCCAGGGGGCTTGAGCCGAGAGGTGCAACGACGAGCGCGTTCCCGAGACCGGTGACTGGCGACACGCGGATGTATCCTGCGTCAAGGCCAATGTACGGATCCGCGAGGGAGCACTTCTCCTGAATGTTCTCCGCCGTGCGCGTGTTGAAGATGTTGTTGATGGTGACCGGGAGGCCCAGCGATCCAAGCTCAACCGTCGCGTTGGCCGTGTTGGTAAAGTTGACACGAAGAGCGAGGCTGCCGCCCTCAGTCAGCCACTCTCGAGTAACGGTAAGGGGCACGCCGCTGGGCAGTGTCGGGCCCAGGTCCGCACCGGCAATCACACCGGGAGCAAGGTCGTCCAACGCCGTGACCGGGCTTCTCGCGCTGGCGGAGTCGACATCGGTCCAGTTGCTGCCGCCAGCGACCTTGAAGCGAAACGTGACATCTCCGAGGTGGTGCGCGCCAGCCGTATGCGTCAAGTTCGGGAGGAAGTCGAATGGGAGAAAGTCGAAGCCAGAACCCGCCTTCAGAGAAGCGAGTGTCTGGGAATCGCGAACCAGTTGGCCGCTGACCTGACCGGCTTCAAAGTCCAGAAAGCCATTGCCGATGCCGAGGGTGTCGTTCGTCGCCTGAGAGTCGACGAGCGCTGCGAGAGCCAGCGTCAGCGCCGGCGCAAGGCGAGGGAGACGGAACATCGTGTAAGACGAGAGTCACACTGCGCAAGCCCTTGTTCGCGCAATTGGACGAGACCTTGGTACCTTGCATGCATGTCATACATCATGAGAAGGAGTACCTTTCTTTTAAAGCCTTTTTGTTAGAGGTGGAAGTCCTTTCCGGTCCTGCATTGTCGGCTCCATTGCCTTCTCCAGGTCGGGCGTCAGCATTGTGACCTCAGACGAAGCGTTGTTCCATCCGTTGCGGAGGTCGCGACTCAATCTAGAAGCTCGGGATGAATTCATGCGAATGGAGAAACTCGCGAGCTCGGGGGATCACCCGATTCCTTCGGCTATTAGCAAATGATCGGCAGGCGCGTTTCCCTGATCTGAGGGGGTGTTCTCGCTTCATCTTCATGTAAGGTACCTCGCAGGCAGTCGAGCGGAGCTCGTACCGTTGTGAAAAGGCGGGCATATCGCGTCTCCCCCTCGAATCTGGACTGCTGCATGGTGAGGTCACATCGGGATAGACGCCGACCTCTGGCTTCGCTTTGAGAAATGCCCAGGTTTCTCGATGTAACCGGACTCCACCGCGAGAGCCTGGGGTGATCACGCCGACGTCTCCTGCAGGTGAAGATTGCACCATCTTCGCATCTACAGGAAGTCTCATGTGAGAGTCCTTTCTGCTTGTTGTTTGCTGAACGTTCAATCTCACCCACGTTACATCGTCGTTATGAATAATGATAGTGGCCTTCTGTCATACATCCCAGCCATGATCCGATGCCAAAGCCAACCTGATTTGCGAAACGCCGTGTTCCCAAAGCCTATCCTAAGCTTCCTCTTGAACCATCGTAAACGACATCCATTCATTATCCTCCCACTCCATCGAGTTGACCACGTCGATGATCTGCTGAGCCGTCAAGTCCTCCGCCTGACTGCTGCTGTCCTTGGTGAACTCCCCGTACACTGGTAAGGCATCCGCTTGGATCGTCTCTTGCACCGTCGTCGTCGAGTCCGTTGGCTGCCAACCCGTGGTCTGAGCATCAGCCGAGCCGCTCGACCCGCGGGACTGCGCCGCGACGAATTCGCTCATCATCTCCTCCAGCTTCTGCATCTCGCTTTTCCTGAACTCGGCGATGAGATTGCCGCTGACCACCATTTCCTCGAGGATGCCATTTGACTTTTGAAGCCACGGGGATTGGCTTTCTATGAGGCGGGAGTCAACGGCGCGGGCCACGAGCAGGGCGACGGTGGATACGAAGAGGGAGTCGAGGTCAAGAGGCAGAAATGTTTCTATGCGGTTGATCAGCTTTTGATCTTTTGCATCCAACAGAAACCGAAACCTTACCCAGAAGGCCTTGCGTTTTCAGTCTATCCAGAATGTTGAGAATCTGAATAGACGACTCGGCGCACATTTGGACAGGATTTCGGACTTTTGGTGATGCTATCAATGAGTCTGCTTCGAGGGGTGATTCGAATCTCTTGATCAAGCAGCAAAGAAGTAGTGGTCTTGTCGCGAGGACGATGCACTTGATTGGGACGTCAGTATATCGAACAACAGAATCTACTGTTGGGGTTTCTGACCTGGTAGTATGAGAGATGCAAATGTGCAGAGAGCCTCGAGATGCCATCGAACCTCTCATCCGCATGCAACGGGAAGGATGTGCGCAGTTCATCAGCCACTGAGACGATACTCTGCAGAACTGCTTTTGTGCTCAAAACGAATCTTTTGTTTAGTCTGCCGGTTGCGCCATAGACAGCTGGACAGAAAGAAGGAGACTAGTCAGCAACTAAACGAGTCAATGGAGCAGCACCCGGACTTACTGCTGCTAATCTCGGCAATGATACGAGCAAACTTAATCTGCATACTGAGAGCAGTTGTTCGTTGCACCGAGCCCGAGTAAGACGGCAGCTGGCAATAGACGCCCTCGTCCAGCGTCGACTGAGGAAGACCCATCAACGATGTCATTTGGCGATCCAGAACGTATACCGTCCACCAAATTTTGCGGCATCTCTGGACAAGTTCTGGCCCCAGGTCCATAACGGGCATGTCCGTGTGCATTCCATGATTCATAGCCATGCTTTTCGCCTGGCCGATCTGTATTCAAATCAGTATGGTGCCCAAGCCTTCTATTTGACCCAAAAGTCAACTTACGAAATTGTGAGCAGCATGACGGAAGTCCAAGGCTTGATAGTACCAAGCAATTGAGCAGAGAATTTCCGTAGACAGAATGGGTTCTTTACAAAGTGCAGTAACATCCGGAAGAAGCTGGAGAGCTCTGACAAAGAACTCGGCGCCAGAGGGCCTCTTTCCTTGGTTCTTCCTTTGAATCAGACTCTTCCCGAAGGCAAGAATCACGAGGAAGTGGATGTACCAGAGACTAGTATCCAAGGCCCGGTCAGTTGACGACTTGGAGTAAAACTTCTGCATGCTGGCCATGAAGTCGTCCACCTCGAACAGGTGAAATAACTGTCCGCAGTGGAACTTGACGGCGTTGATCAGGAAGATGGCGTAGTCGATACTCGGTATCAGGCGACTATCCACCGCCGGTGTGGTCCGTGAGCCGTCCCATCCGAGATCGTAGGCAAAACCGTCAAATAGAAGACTATTTGTCGGCAAAGGCGCCTGGCAGACGTGTTCGTGGGTGACACTGAGAACTTGGCGGGAGAAGGACCAGTTTGATGAAGGAGCAAGAAAGTCTTGTGATTTCAAGTCAGAGATTTCACAATCAAACTATGCAGGCTGGACTTACAAGCCATTCCGTTGGATGCCGACATGCAGTATCGGGAGGGCGTTGCCGTGAGTGGGTTCGTCAAGTCGGGCCCATCGCCATCCGCCTGGTTCCTGGGTGGTGAGTCCCTTCGAACGGCCTCTGGGCTGTGGTAACTAGCCCTTCTGTGATCATCGTATTTTGAAACATCTCCGAAATCGTCTGCTCGAAGGTCAGTCTAAATTGTACCAGCTCAGGCTGAGAAACACAAGCATGGACACCTGCCTTCTTGTTGATTGGCGACATTGTCAGCACCGCCCTCAACGCGTCTCAAGCCACGTTCAGCAAAAGTTCTCGCCTGAGCGCGTTCTAACAAGGCGATTTTCTGCTGAAGTTCAGACAGGTACCTGAATCAACCCAAATCAGTATCGTCACTATTGATGAGGAGCCGGCTCAGGATTCTCACCCTTGCGTCACCATGACCTTGTTGTCGCGCTCATCGAATATGCAAGTCAGCCGTCGCTGAGTGCAGTTGTTGCACGGGTGCAACCCCGAGCACTTGATCTTTTGCCTCCGACATCGCGAACACCTGTCAATAACGTCAGCGAGGAGCACGAGAAAGAGAGAGGTAGGTCATCGGCACCCACGCGTATGACGATCGCTTCGTGATGCGTCGCTGAGTATTGGAAGACTCCATCGGGGTTCTATTCGGGTTCCAGAACCGTCAATATTCTTGGTATCACCATTGTAGGTGGATATCTGAGAGGGACAGCCGCCCAAAACCTCCAGATATCCGACGTTTGGCGGTGGTGCGGGGTCGGCGTCTTCTCCATCGGCTTCCCTGCATGACTTCCTCAGCCAGTTGAAGATAAGAGATAGGTAGGTAGTGATAGGAGCGCTTATCTGGGGCATCCTAGAAAGATACTTATCTTCAAATCCCCCTTTCAGCGTTGTGTCATGTCATTGCCATGCTGGAGTGGTTGGTCGGATGCGGGGTGCATGTCAGTCCCGCAGCGACTCTTGTAGAGGTCTGGCAGTTAGGCCGCTGCCGGCTAGGGGCACCTTGCTGGCAACATGCAGGTTGATAGCTTGCAGAATGCACACGCGTATGCTGGTCGAGTCGACTTGGATTTGGCTGTGAGTTGATATTACAGACCAGTGGGGGATAGCACGGAAACAGGGAGTGCCTGGCCCAGAACCGATTGGGCGACAGGGGCTTCGCTGACCATGGCCTGCTCTAAACCTCCCTCCTTCCACTTCTGGAACTTTTCGGAAGCAGGCATTGATATTCTGCATTTGTAAATTCACTAATAACTAAACTTACTTCTTTCTCAATTTTGCAGGCATTCACGTCCTTCAGTGTGATTGACAGAGGTTATTAAAGCTTGATGCTCAAAAGTAGTGAATGACAAGGTTTACTTTCAATCAGATAAACTGTCAGATAAAACTGTAATCCCATTAGATGGACATAACAGGACATTTCTGAAAGTGTCGAGTGACAAACTAGTGTTGGGATAGCCAACACATTCAACAATAAATACTGTAGTTACCTATGTTACAGGTCACTTTGCAAGTTTCCTAATGGGGCGTAGTGTTTACAAAATGTTCTGTCCATTACCTAGAATGAACCTCTTTGATGACCACGTCTATCTGTTTGCTCAAGGGGCGGCAGCCATGTCAAAGACTCAACCGGCTTATTTGGGCGGGTAGAGTGAGCTCCCAGACACAAGCCCTCTAGAAGATGGCAACTAGAGCTGACAAGTGAAGAATCAGACTGCAGCTATTGAGTGGAAGCAACAAGCTCACCTCCGCCCCACACAGCTGTGAGCCCTAGTTAGTCCGAGGTGGCTTCATCAGGCCTTACAGACAGTAAACGTCACCAGTTAGAATATTTATCTAATGACCCTCTGATAATCTGGCTCTTTTGAACTAGAGCAGAAGGCTGAGAATCACTCACAAAAATTAATTTTGTCTCTTGACACAAATCTTCCACCTCGAGGTGTCTTTGCTGAAGCAAGACTCTTTGTTTCCTTGTCACCAAAAAACAAAGAGACTGTAGTAATAGCAAGCCAATCTCAGTAATTTATAGGAGCTTTTGATTGATACTGTTTTCCCCGAATGACCTGGGAACTAGTGCTTCTTTTCGTTCTTTCTCGAGAAATGTTAGAGCTGGCAAGCAAGCTCTTAGCTACCTAGAATCAAGACAAACTCAGTGTTCTTTTCGCATGATGGGACTGATGGATCATAAAGCTGGCAGTGGCCAGCAGGATTTCACAGGTGAGATTAGGGATCGCAGCCAAATTCGTCACTCCGGAGAACGATTCTGACAAGACGATCAACGACCAGGATATCTCAACCCCTCAGGTGCAAAGCCTGCCAAATGCATAAACGATGGCTCACTTGGCATTTTTAGACTATGAAATTGATCGAATTGAGTTCTACGGATAGTCAGGCGTTTTTTGAAGTTTAGCTGAAGAAACGCTGGGAATGAATTATTGCTTTTTTATGGCAGACTGTTTTAGGCAGCCGCATGCATCAACTTTTGGAGCATCAGATAACGAGCATACCAGCTTCTAACAGTTAGGTTTGGCTAAACGGCTAGACCAAATACACTTGAAGTTTTGAAAATGAAGTTGCCCAATTCCCTCTCTCTTGTTATTCCAAGTCGTATGCAGGTCCAATCACCGTCGCAAGCAAGGATTCTATGCAGGCTCGGGAAGTCCGATGTGATAAGTCTCGGAGATCGGGAGGGACCCCGACGTAACGTATGATACGACAAATGATCATCGCACTGCTCGGGACTATTATCTAGTTCTCAACTAAAGATTTCGAGAACCGGTGAAAATGTACAACCTGGCAGCATCTTGGCAGGAAATGGCGATTGGGGCGGGTATAATATTGTCAATATTGCGAGGGTAAAGCAAGCTTCCCCGCTTTACGGGAGGGCGGACTAATTGTCCGCAGACAAGTAGAGCTCTCTGGCGTGACGTAATTTGGAGCTCGTACGGGCTTCTTTCCCGTGATGTACCGGATGGGCTTCTTCTGGGTTGCAGCAAGAGAAACCCCGGAGATGGGCTATCAGTATCGAGTCGGACGTCACCCCAGAGCTGGAGAAATGCCTGAAACTACAGCACAACAGTATGCAAATGATATGTCGCTGCGCCGCGAATCGGGCTTCCTAATCGATCGAAAATGCCTTCTCCGAGTGTCTCGTGTTTCTGTGTAATTATAATAAACGCCATCGCCTTCAAAAAGGTTGCAGTTTCTGCCAGTGATATTGGGCCACATAGATGTTGTGCTACCTTATTCCCTCGATAGACTGTCATCATGAAATTTTATCATTTCTGTTTGAATCTCCTTGCTCTTGGGGTGGCGTACACCATCGCTGCCGTCCTTCCTCCGAGACAAGCACCGGGCGCAGCTGAGGGCGTGACCACAATCACCAGCCCTGGAGGCTCTCAGATCCGCTTCAAAGAGCCTGGAAAAGATGGCATCTGCGAGACTACACCTGGTGTGAACTCGTACAGTGGTTGCATTGACATTGCTCCCGATGTCCACGTCTTCTTCTGGTTCTTCGAGTCTCGAAGAGATCCTGCCAATGACCCCGTGAGTAATTCAATTCATGCCGACTTGTTCTGGGGCATTCTACTAATGCGTCGTCAATCAGGTTACTCTCTGGCTCAATGGTGGGCCAGGCTCTGACTCCTTGATTGGGTTGTTCGAGGAAATCGGCCCATGTGAAGTTGTCGAGAACATGACTACTGTCCTTCGAGACTACTCATGGACCGACCTTTCCAACGTTCTCTTTCTTTCTCAGCCCGTCGGAACCGGTGAGTGCTGCAATGTATGAGGCATTCAAGCAGGTCTCTAACTGAAAGTGCCAGGCTTCTCCTACAGTGAGAAGGAAGTTGGTTTCCTAGACCCCACCTACCTTCTCGTAGACAAGGAGCCAGAGAGTCCACAGGAGCGGGAGGGCCGTTGGGCGGTCATTGATCCAACGAAAGAGGACACGAGCCGCCTTGCAGCCATCACCTGTTGGGAGGTGTTGCAAGGATTCTATGATGCTTTGCCGCAACTGAGTCTCAACTATACCTCCAACAACTTACTTTACACAGCCTACACCTTGTCTGGCGACTTCGCCGTTGGTTACCTGCCAGACATTGAAGAGCTTCTCGAGCTCGACGTCCAAGTAGCACTCGTTTTTGGAGACGCAGATTACATCTGCAACTGGATAGGCGGCGAAGCCCTTTCTCTCGCAGCTGAATGGTCCGGTGCCGAGGGGTTTCGTGATGCCGGTTACACTAACTTGATGGTCGATGGCGTCGCTTACGGAGAGACAAGACAATATGGAAAACTCAGCTTTACTCGAGTCTGGAACGCTGGTCATGAGATTCCTTGTAAGAAGGCCTTGCTCTCCCCGAAACTTCTTGAAGGCTGTCTAACACTTCAAGATTTCCAACCTGCTGCTTCTTTCCAAATTTTCAACCGCACTACCAATAGTTTCGACATCGCCACTGGTGAGATCGAGATCACCTCTGATAGCACTTATCAAACCAATGGCACAGCCAAAACGACGAAAACGACGACTCTTCCACCTTTGCCTGCCCAAACTGGGGCTTGAGGAGGTGATTTGACGGAGGAGATATGATTCAGCAGGAAATGTTGAAATGGAACTATGTCAATACTGATCTTCCGTCGAGGGTTTTGTTGGGTCCGAAATTTGTTACAGCCGCAGAGATTGATATGTAGCCGAGTAGTAATTATGAGTTGTTGTCGTACGAAAAAGGAACCGTAATTACACGGGCAGCAACTACACCTGTATACACGACTACATCGTCACAGTTGTGAGACATAATGCCATATCTTTTGAGAAAGGTGTTTGGGTCAACGTGACATGTGTGTTTTGGCAGGAAATGTTCGCGTACGCTTTGCTTTCTCTTAGAATCACAGTGGGAGAAATCAACGTAAAGCTCATTATATTTCAGAGTACTGTTTGGGAGTATTGTAGCCCAGCCGCTCCGACCTAACAGGAACAAGGAAATTAACATTGTTCAGCTAGGCGTCGGTGTCCACAACAGGGAACTGAGCTATATGTAGCTTCGCTGTTCCATACGGCACGAGTCTAGCTACGAAATGCTCCCCCTGGATCCTCCTCTCCATCTCGCGTGGATCTGCTGCGGTGCCGTTCCGAGTTGGCCAGTTGACCCAAGCTGCGGTTACCTCTAGATGCACGGGAGAAGTCCCGGAGTCCCAGATCGGATCAGGCAGGTCAGAGACCCTTGACTTGTCGTCGCTGCTCCAGGCGCTCCTGCTCACAACGACTTTGACCTCCTTGGTGGGATCCACGGCTATGTTCCAGTCCGACTTTGGAAAATAGTCATGGTCACGAGTATGTTTCATACACGGCTCATCATCTACGTTGCTGGAGTTGGCGATCTCAGCGCAGTCCGAAGACTGGTCCTTGTAGTTTCGCGGAAGCCTGGTTGTGGTGTTGAAGTCAGTCTCGAAGGCATAAAGCAGAGGTCCGTAATAGAAGCTGACGGAGTTGTTTTCGTGCTCTTTAATGCGGACTCCGGCATTGATAGTGACGAAGATCTCGAAGTCTCCCGCTTTCGGTATCTTCACACTGTGAAGGGAGTCGAGCTTGTCCTCTGTGTTTGGAGCAAAAGGATGTAATTCTGACGGAGATCCTGAAGATACATCTCTCAGCTCGACGCTCGATGAAGTAGGTGCCCATGTCGGTACGCGGATAAGAAGCTCGAAGGCCTCTTTTGTGTTTATGGAATAGCGTAGAGCACAGGGAGTGAACGGGTAGTTTGACTCGCAGTTGATTGTCGTTCCAGCGGTCTCCAATTTTGATGGAATCAGGTATGCATGAAGTATAGAAGGGGGACTGTTATCATTCCTTTTCCAAAGGAAGGCATTCATGAGGAGTTTTGGATAAGCTGTCGGATGGTTGACAGTGCAGCAGGGCTTTCGCGGTTCGCTGTCAGCAAAAAGGAACTCACAATCGCTCAACCGACTGGGGAAACTCACAAACTCAGGTTCTAGTCCGAAGACATTGGCGTACCGGCAGACGTCGTAGAACGGCGTCTTCTCACCCTCAGGCACTTCAAGCTCACAAGCCCAAGGTTGATTGACCTGGGTGATGTACTGGTGACTCCACCAGTCCGCACTAATTCCTGCGGGCACTGCGTTAAATGCAGCCGAGTCGACCAAATCCGCGAAGCGATTGTCGCCGAAGAGCTGGTAGAGGTAGGACAGGGAGAACATGAGCTCGACTGAGCAGCAGAGCTCGGAGCCACGTTGGGGGGAAAGCCCGCCGATGTATTCGTCGCTGCTGATTGATCCCGCGGCGGTGCCATGGAATTCAAATGTCTTCTTTACAGCATCCCTGCAAAGAGTTGCGAGGTCTTCGGATGGCTCCATTCGATACAGGTGGGCGGAGGCCTGTAGCGGGCATCAGTTCACTTTCCGTTGCTAAGGGTCTTGGGTATGGTGGACTTTTTCCTCACCTTGGGCAACATTGACGCCATGCTTGAAGTTTAAAGACTTGTACCGCACCGATGGCGTGTGAGGGAAATCTTTCCCGAAGAAGTTGGTCCAGTCCCTTTCCATGATGCGCGATCCCTCCCACATCATGTCCATGACCTCCCAGATGATCTAACGATCTTTCGAATCATCTGTCTGGTCATAAAGCCACTGTAGAGTGAGGGCCAGCTCATGAGCTCGAGCAACCCCAAAAAGCTGGAGGTCGAACACATCGTCCTTTTGCGGAATGTAACCCTGGTAGTTGTTCTTGAGCATGCGATGGACCAGCCGCACGAAGCGGAAAACAGCATCCAGAATGGCCTCTCGTTTTGAAGAATCTGCAACTGCATGATTCATGAGTCCCTGAAGCAAGAGACACCGTGCCCATATTCCGCGGGTATGAGCAGATGTTTCTGGGCCAAGCCAGCCATCTTCGGCTTGGTGTTCGAGTGTGTAGTCCAGGAAGTAGTCGGCCTGTCTCTTGATCTCCAAGAAAAGATCAGGATCCGAGTCTTGATCGAGTGTGTATGCAAGTGGGACGATGTAGTTGTACCAATATGGCGCTGCTTCGTTCAGTGGGGTGTACTCCCACGTTCCCCCCAGCCAGGTGCTCTCCTTGACGAATCGGTAGAAGTGAAACAGGTTCCCACCGAGGCCTTCGGCACTGAGTCGCAGCTGGTCTCTGAACCATCCATTGGGTTTGATTGCCCCCAGGGGATAAAGCTCATATTTGAAGGGGGCGAGGGACTTGTTGAAAGGCTCCGGGGACATGGTGAACAAAGATGCAGAGAAGCGGCCTATTGGTCGAAGGATATAGCAGAAGAGTGTTTCAACAAGAAGCTAGACTTGAGCATCTGGCTGCACGTGAAAGAACTATGTTCTTCGTGATGAGGTTTACAGTGGCGGCTCTTCGGCTGCGTCGCCACATTGAATAGAGTAGGCACGGTACTTTCAAAGATTGCAGTGCCAGAGCAGAGGACTTGTGCCCAGAAGTCGAGGCAAGGATGCGACAGGTTCAACTTACATGGATGAGCTCACTTCTGGCTATCTAGTTTGTTGGGACCGGCTGATCGAATGCAAGATCGGGACTGTCTCCGAGCGCTACGGAGTGCCAAGCCGGACCCCAATACCGGTACCCCGCATCGCTCTCGGGCGCCGATACATGGAAACCCTCGCCGACGACGACGGACTCCGGCAAGCATCACGCCGAGCTTTGCGACGGGGCACCTCTGGGACGATCTGTGGTGAGCTTAGAGTCTTGCCTGTGCTTTCTCACGATGGCGTGGTCAACTTTCTAGGTGTGGTGAAGTGCCCCCTCAGTCTCTTTTTGCTAGACGAATCAGTAGCAGATGTATTGCAAAGTGAAAGACAGCACCCACAACCGGTGAACATGATCCTCCGGTCAAACTACCGGAGCATATATCCTCAAATGGTTCCTTCAAAAGCTAGAGACAGACTTGTTCATTTAGTAAATATAACTTCATCATTGATACCAGGCAGTCTTCAACTTGTGGAAGTTGCTGGGCGCTAGCTTTGTTTCACCGTATGAATATTCAGGTTTCAATTCATGTGTTGAATTCAGATTTGACTACCCGAGTATTTCTGAGCTGCGTTAGAGAGAAACGAAAACTAGGTACTACAGGCATTCGCTTCTGAGCGCAACGATCAACTAATGAACGGATTTCAGTACTGATTGTTGGGTGACTCCTTTGCTCATCCAGTCACCATGGCATCAATGAAAAGGTTCTTGCAACTCGTAGTGATCTGAAGGTTCACCTGAAAGTGATTCACCCTATTCATCATCATCAATTCGTATTTAACATTGTGTGCATGAACGATGTAATCACTTGGCAACAGAGAAAGCCGACGTCAACCGTCTCCAACACTCGCTCTTGACAGCGGCATGCTCATCTGACGTCCTCAGCACTGCATCCCTATTCTCGACCGCCCTTCGAAGCAGGTAGGCCAGACACTCGCCCATGCTGCCCCAGGTAGAACACTTGAAGACGTCCGGCCCTCCCAATACCTCATTCTTCTCCTGCAGGAGCGAGAAGCTGACCTGGTCAGACATGCCGTGAAGCTGCCCGAACGCGATGGGCACCGTCGGCTTGTTCTCCTTGACGCGCTGCTGGTGCAGCTTGAGCGCTGCAAAGAGACTCTCCTTGTTGTGGCTGGCCAGAAGAAGGTCCACGGAGGGGAACGGCTTCGAGCCCGCCGCGTCGCCGCCGAAGTCGCCAATGTGTCTCTTGACGGCCCCCTGAGAAATGTAGTTGTACGCGTCATCCGTATCTTGTTTCGTGTCGTGGATGCGAGTCCTGTTGTCCGAGAGGATGTACGCTCCCCGGACGAGCTTGAGACCCAGGGTGAAGCCGTCCTTGCTGGCCTCGGAGAGATGGTCGAGGATGTTGTTGGGCGTGCTCTTGAGGTAGGCCTGGTAGGTGTTGTAGATGGCGGCGTATCCGTCCCGGTTGAACTTGCGCATCAGCTCGAGCGTCACGCGGTCGATGGCCTTCTGGAAGTGCTGCGACTCCGCGTCGACGATGATCTTGATGCCGCGCTGCTTGCACGTCGTAGCGATCTCTTCTAGGGCGTCTTGCATCTGCTGCGGGGGCATCTCGTCAGCGGCGAAGGATGTCGTGACTTCACGGCCGGCTCCGGTCAACCTGGAAGGATATCAGCTTTTAGTGTCGAGTAGTCAGATGAGGGGAAAACACACTTGATGGCGAGATAGTCGCCCTCACCAACCTGTGCGGCAGTCTCAAGAGTGCCGCGCCTCCAAGACTCAATCTCAGTGTCGACGCCATCAACGACAGCGCCCGAGGCCTTCCCGTGCTCATGAGCAGTCTGCGTCAGGTGGTCAAACACCGTCTCCTTGGCGTACGTGAGGATGACGCCCCTGAACCCGAGGCCCTTGAGCCGCTGAACGCACGCCTTGGTCTGCTCCGCCGTCTCGCCCGCGCAGAACTGGTCGTAAAACGTCCTTCGCAAGATTGCGTGTAGCACGGGGTTGCGGTCGACATCAAAGAGCAG
Organism: Colletotrichum tropicicola; assembly: GCA_025962755.1. Taxonomy (NCBI): domain Eukaryota; kingdom Fungi; phylum Ascomycota; class Sordariomycetes; order Glomerellales; family Glomerellaceae; genus Colletotrichum; species Colletotrichum tropicicola. The sequence continues at coordinate 230,547 of JAOWMA010000019.1, forward strand.
ATTCCGGCCCGGCTTGGCGAGGAAGGAGAGGGTGTAGAGCGAGGGTATGAGGAGCAGCCGGTGCGACGATATGGTCGTTATCAGCAGGGATCTCAGCAGCGTCCCGGTCGATAAGACGGAGAGGGGGGCACCGGGCACCGGCTTCCGCGCGAGGGCGGCGGCGGGCTTGAGTTCCAGGCCGTTGGTGTCGCTGGCGCCCGAGATGGCCGCCTGCGGTGAGCCGGCCCCGAGGGCTTGTCTTGTTTCTGTCGGTTTTCCGTAGTTTCGCCTGCCAGATGGGACGAACGCGGGGGCAGCCCACGGCCTCTTGGCAGAGGAGAGGCCCAGAGAAAGCTTCATGTCGGGCGGGCGCGCGGGGGGGCAATGGGATGGTGACGGTCTCGGCAGTTTACTGGAATAGTCTTGTCTGCTCCCGGTTCTTGTGGTGACCCGTGCCGTCAGCAGCACCGAGGGGTAGGTAAATGGCCGGCGCGCGCTTCTAAATGCTCGTCGCCTTCCCCGCCTCCAGCCGTGGCATCGGAGCCGGCCTTTCTCCAACGCTTCTCCAACGCCTCGTTCCGGTCCGATGTGCGGAAGCTGCGGCATGGTGACCCTAGGGCGCAGAGAGGTCACATGTTGCCTCGAGATGCCCGTCGCGAATCGGGATTGTTCCCAGTATGTCCGCCATCACAAGTCTGCGCTGGCAGAGGTGGTTGGCGGGCGCGCCCCCTCGGGACACGCTGCCACGGCGGAGGCTATCGATTCTCCTCCCCGTGCGGGCGACGCGATGCTAGCCGAACAGGGAGCAAGCTTGGAGGACTCGTGTGTGCTAGGCGCTTTCGATATCTTGGGTGTGCATGTCTTGTCGGCTTCGTGTCCAACCAGTGTGTTAGCCTGCTGCAAGATGATAACATGGTCACAAGATCCGGGCGTAGATAAGATAAGTGATCGCCCAAACATGATCCTGGGAGGAGATTTCCCCATCGGGACAGTGACACCGGAGAGGGCTCCGGGGAGGACCCACTTACCGGGCACCCCTCCGATGCGACCCGCACCATCACTCAACATCACCCCGGACTGCCAACTCCTCATCAAATGGACGTCCGCCAAGTTGCCTTCCTGTTTCAACGTGCCGGCAGCTCGAGAGATGAAGATCAGATGCTGGGAGCAGACGTTATCTTGGCCCCGGTCAACAGTCGGGCCGTCCACACTGGCCCGCGTATTCCCGCGAGCCGACAAATCCCCGGCGCACTGCCTAGGCGAAAGCTTGCCTCCTACCCCTGTTGGTTTGATAAAGCTTCTTCACCTCGGCGTCGACTTCGGTTGGTGCCTTCACCACCGGCAGACAACCTTCTCAACCCCTTGCCGGTGGTGAAGTCGATCTCTATGTCTCTGCGGCTAGTTCCCAGAACAAGCAAATATCGTATATTCTCAGAGATGTAAGAACTCGCTCCCTGCTGCAGCTTGATCCGCTTTGCCACTAAAGAATAACAGGAGAGGTTTTATAGAGCAGATTAACCCATGATAGAAATATAATAGGGAATAATTTCCACTTCTTTAGGCTTAAACTAAGTTGACCACGGGCAGCGGATTCTCACATCTCTAAGAATATACGGTACCCCCCTGGCAGCACCTCCCAACTGAACCAACAGAGATAACCCCTTCCTTGATAAGAACCTGCTTTCCTACATCAACATACGTAGGAAGAGGATATGCATCTCAGGGGCGCGCGTCTAGGATTGAAGATAAAGTCGCATGCGAATGTGTGATGGAAGGACACGGTGGAAATGATAAGCCCGAATAAAATGCGCCGCGGAACGCATGCTGTTTGAACGATGAATTCCTTGTTTCAATGGTGATTTTCTTGTATTTTTGAAGACTCTTCTTGGTGAAATTTGACCGACATCATGGCCGTTGAAGAAAAGAAGCTCGACGTCGCCGACGATCAGGCCGTCCAGCCGACGTCCAGCGATGGCGAGGGTGAAGGCGAGCACCGGCCCCTCACGCGGGCGCTCAAGGGCCGACACATGCAAATGATTGCCATAGGTTGGGACATGCCGTTCTTCTATTCCAACGAGCTAAACACCAACCTCAATGTCAGGAGGCTCTATCGGAGCAGGTCTCTTTGTCGGCACCGGTGGAGCGTTGAGGACCGGTGGTCCGGCGGCGTTGGTAAGTCGTTCCGGCTTCCTGCCCTCGTATATCAGCCCCTGACACCCTCTTCAGCTCATTGGCTTCATAATCATCGGGTGCATGATGATGTGCACTGTCCAAGCACTCGGAGAGCTAGCCATCATCTATCCGGTCAACGGCGCCTTTTACGAATATGCCGGCCGCTTTATTGATCCGGCGTGGTGAGTCTGGGCAAACAGACATCGCCCGTGAAAGGTACTGATTTCCACCAGGGGCTTCGCCATGGGATGGGAGTACTCCATCGGCTGAATGGTCACTCTCCCCTTCGAAATCACCGCCGCCGGCATCACGATCGAGTTCTGGAAGACCAGGGAAGAGGTCAACCCCGGCGTATGGTGTGCCGTCTTCATGACGCTGTTGATCATCATCCAGGTCTTTGGAGTCCGAGGATACGGCGAAGGTGACCATGAAATCATCCGCACCACAAGTCTGACTGCACACTGACCTTGGCGGTCTAGTCGAGTTCGTTCTCGCCATCGTCAAGATCATAGCCTGCATCGGCTTCATCATCCTCGGCATCATAATCAACGTCGGCGGCGTGCCCACCGACCCCCGCGGATACATCGGGGCGACGTACTGGCACGACCCAGGCGCCTTTAGGAACGGATTCCAGGGGTTATGCTCTGTATTTGTCACGGCCGGTAAGAATCTGCTCCCAAAAAAAGGGGGCACCAACCTCTAACTCGTTGGAAGCCTTCTCCTTCGGTGGCACGGAAATGGTAGGTCTCGCGGCAGCCGAGGCAGCTAACCCGCGGAGGACCCTCCCCAAGGCATCCCGACAAGTCTTCTGGCGCATCACCCTGTTCTACATCCTCAACATCTTCATCATGGGCCTCGTCGTCCCGTCCGACAGCGACGTCCTCCTGGGAGCGAGCGGAGCCAACACCAAAGCCTCCCCGTTCGTCTTGGCCGCCCAGTTGGCCGGGATCCAAGTCCTCCCTCACATCATCAACGGCGGTACGTCTCTCTCCCCCTCTCCCCAGAAAAAAACCGCATCCAGTCTCCCATGCTAACACGCCTCCTCCGCGCCCAGTCATCACCTGCGCCGTCATATCCGTAGCCAACAGCTGCACCTACGGCTCGACGCGCGTCCTCCAGGCCCTGGCCCAGAGCGGCCGCGCCCCGGCCATCTTCGCCCGCGTCGACCGCAGCGGCCGCCCCGTCTGGTGCGTGGCCCTGCAGGTCGCCTTCGGATTCCTGTCCTTCATCACCGTCGCCGCCGACAGCCAGACCGTCTTCGGCTGGCTGCTCGCCGTCACCGGCCTGTCGGGCCAGTTCGCCTACATGAGCATCATGCTCGCGCACATCCGCTTCCGCAGGGCCTGGCGGCTGCAGGGCAGGGCGCCGGGCGACATTCCCTGGCGGTCCGCGCTGGGCGTCGCGGGGAGCTACGTCGGCGTGTTTCTGGTCTGCTGCTCGCTGCTGGCCACGTTTTACTCTGCGCTGTTTGTGAGTGACTGCCCGTGTCCTGTCTGTTTCGTGGTTTGCACGTGCGAAAAAAGTTTTGCTGCTGACCTGTGGTAGCCCGTCGGAGGAAAGCCGAACGCCGAGTCCTTCTTCGAGAGTTATCTTGCCGCCCCCATCACCTTGTCGCTCTTCCTCTTCTGGAAGGTCTACACGAGAGATTGGAGCTTCGGTGTTGACCTACGTAGTGTTGACCTTGACAAGGGGAGAAGGCCCGAGGAAGAGCTGGATGATTTTGAAGTGGATGATGAGAAGTCCGGCGTATGGAAGCGTCTTATGTCTGTCTTGTTCTGAAAGAACTGCTGACAAATGGAAAACATGGTTTGGATGTGAGCACTTTACATCACACGGCAATGGTGCTGGTCTGCTTTTGGGGAAGGTTTCTTTATTTCCGGACTTTGAAGATGGCTGTCAGGGATAAAGCTCTACCAGAGCCTGTTCCTGTGGTCCTAGTACCTTGTCTATTAAGGCAATGCATCTGAACTTACATGTCACTCCTTTTGTGAATGCATGCAGTCGACTTGCTGCTAGTTCAACGACCCACAAAGCCGAGCCAGATGCACATTGTATTGAGGTGCTGGCTTGTGCTAGTGATATTCCCTGGCACACCCGATGTGTGTGTTCAGCTGACTTTTTCAAGTATCCATACGCGTCTTATTGAGGACGGACTCATTCCACGGCAAGCAAGACCATAGAATCATCGGGGAAGTCCCACGTTACTTCCACAGCAGCAGCCTCACTTCTTGCGCTTGAGCAGACAGTGTCGGCCCCACTTTCTCTGGAACTTCTCCGGGATGAAGGGCAGGTCGGGAACCCAGATTGCTCTGGCCAGGAAGTGCGTGTTTGCCGCGTCCAGAAAGGGGACACACTTGACAACTTCCCAGTGCTCCTTGTCGGCGATGTAGTCGGGCTCGTTCGGTAGCAGAGGGTCGCTTCTCTCAGGGTATTGTGTGTCTACCAAGAATCCACACGTTCTGTGATCCACATACTTGCCCATGTCCTCCTCGTTCCTGTCGTTGAGACCGCTGGTGGGCATCCAGGTGCCACTCCAGAAGCCGAAGCCGGTGCGTGCTTCAGAAAACTCACCGGGAAGCAGCCCCCTAAACTCGGAGCGGACAAACTTGGCATGCATATCCCGAGGCAGGAAGTAGGAAGACGGGAAGCGGTACCATTCCTTGCCGAAGCAAACGTTGTCGCCACGAAGCCCGAGCCCTTGCTGTCCACTGACGCCGGCTCCCAGCGGCGAGTAGAGCCTCAACGGAGCGGAGTAAGCCGACCAGATGCCGTAGACTCTGGAAAGACCAATGTCGAAAGACAGCAGAAGAACAAGAGTGACGACGAAGAGCTTGAGCTTGGCGGGAATCTTACCCACCAGTGTCTTGGGGTCAGAGTTGCCGAGAGCGGTGAGGACGATGTGCAGGGACATGGCCGCATTCAGGGCGAGGAACGGATAGGCGGGGTACATGAAGCGCTCTTCCTTGTGGGGTTGAAGGGTGAAGATGCCGAGCCACATGTAGAAGGGCGAGATGAAGACGAGGGCACGCAGGCCCGTCTGGAAGCCCTGGCCTGACGGAGAAATGATCTTCTGCAGGAGGAACAGAGGCAAGCAAAGTAGGGCCAGAATGAACCAGATGTTGAAGTTCAGGGAGAGGTTGCGGAAGTAAAAGGTCCAGGGCTCCGTACCGTACAAGTTGGGGCCGCCGGTCTCGGAAAAGATGTTGTACTTGACAATGTTCCACGGCACGACCTCGACTTTCTTGTAAAAGAAGGTGTTGATGCAGCTGTCAAAGAACTGCAGGTGTTAGACTGGATACGGGATGAAGCAGGCTCTCGGAGAAGACTCACGACAACGATCAAGCCAGCAATGACACCCCTGGTCACGCGGATGATGGCTTCGATGAAGCGGTCCTTGTCACTCAGGGCGGCGAAGAGACCCTCCTCGACGAGGAAAGGCAGTGAGAGGGCGGCAGCAAAAGGCCATCCGATGACGCCTCCCACAGCGAACCAGAAGATGCCGTGGGCAGTCTTGAGCCCGCCGCGCCAGTTCATGAAGGACGAAGCGCCCAGCATGGCCATGTACATGGCGAAGCTGGACGGCAGGAAGGCGGTGCTGGCATGGAAGTTGCCGGGGCTGAAGATGGTGGCCAGGATAAAGAAGAGGCCAATGCGGGCATTGAGGGTGAGGCTGATGGTCCGGAACAGCAGGGTCTGGCACAGGGCACAGCTGAAAGCCAGAGCATATCGAATGAAGTAGAACTCGGCGACCTGGGACAGTGGCTGTCAGCATTCACGGACACGGGCATCTGAGAGGCGAAGGTCGGACTCGCCTTGGTGGACTGGGGAAGGAGGCGGCGGATGTTGCCGACGAGGGCGTGCAGGCCGACGTACAGCCAGCTGCGGATGGCATAGGTGGGAGAGTATTCCCAGGTCTGCAGGCCGTAGCCGTGGGAGAGGTAGTGGGTGGGCTCGTAGTAGTTGAATGTCTCGTCGCAGTCTTGGATCGGGGCGAAGAGGGCGGAGATTGCGTTGGCGGCGAGGAAGCAGTAGAAGGCCGAGATGGGCTCGATGGCGAAGGCGCTGGGCGGCCTGTCGCAGAGAAATTGGTGTTAGTGGAGGGGCTCAACGGTTCAGCAGCGGGCGGACGCCAACGGATTGAACAACGTACTTCTTTCTCGCGTGGCCGGCCTCGGGGTGGACGAACTCCCTCGGGGGAGGGGCAGCTTTCGGCGGCATCGTGGCGGGTTGACGGGGTCGGCGAGGGCGAGGCGACACGGACCGTCAGGACGGATCGTTTGTGGTGATGCCACGGAGCTCCAATTCTCAACATTTCGAAAGTTCGGGGAAGCTTGTGACGCCACAGGTCCGCAATTGAGCAGGGGTCTCGGAGTACTGTTGGCGCAGAGTGAGAACACTGTGTGGAGACAGTAGGATGTGGTGGTGGTGTACAGTGCCAGACACCCCAAAAGGGCGGAGAATTTCGATTGGCCGGAGCTTGTGGATCGAGGGAGCTGCGGCTGGCGCACGGACCAGGGAGTGGTGATGACGAAAAGAAGCAAGCGCGCGACTTCCAGGTTGTGGCTTGACACCAGCCAGGGAAGGCCGGGATTAGCGTCAGGTGGTGATGAAAGAGAGGGCGCCCAGTCCAAGGCAGGGTGCGCCGACTCCTTCATCAGCGCACCAGCGCCCATCCACATGCTTTTTTTAGCGGCCGGCGTTTGCTGATATCTGCTCCCTCTGCGCTGCGCTGCACGGATTTGCTTCCGTCGTCTCATCTTGGCTTTTGCCTGATACTCGGACGTTCGCTCTGCTGGGTACAAGTTATTAGAGGTTGGGTACACAGAGCAGACGCAGACGCAGACGCAGACGCAGAGACCAGTTGACAGGGCAATGTAAACAAATGAGTCCAATCTGGCAGGGTAGATTGCTTCGCACATCACGGAAAACCACCACTGTGGCCGTCCCAAAAGCATGTGAGCCCTGTCTCTCTCTGCCTCTCTCTCTCTGTCTCTCTCTCTCTCTCTCTCTGTGTGTGTGTGTGTGTGTGTGTGTGTGTGTGACACTGTCCGTCATAAATCTGGAGCCTTCCAATCCCCAGATCTGCCGTCGGCCTGCCCAGGACCCTGGACCAGAATCCAGCTGCGTTGGTTGCTGTTCCGCGGTTCTGCTGCTCCCTCCCGGCCCTGTCCCGGCCAGCCCAGCAGTGGCACCCGAGAACCACACAAGAAAAATCCAAGGGCAGAAAAACAGCGAGGCAGTGACGCACTGACGCACCGACCACCGCTTGCCCGGTCCAGGCTCCATTCCCTCGACCAGCCACTCCACCACCATCACCTCGACTTCTCGCGCATTCTGGCCAGTTTCCCCAAGCCAACTCAAAGCATCACCAAACCCCCTCCCACGACCACCCGCCCTGCTCTGCACCGCAGCTTCTCTTTTGCTCTGCGCTTTTGCTGCTGCCACACGCCCGCTGTCGCATCACCCTCGCAACACCTATCGCGCCCTTGAGAGCCGCACAACTTCTTCACGATGGCTCCCCCTCCGCCCGCCAACGTGCCTCTGACCCAGCGGCTGCTGCTCCTCGCCCAGACCCTGCAGTGTGCGTCGACTCCCCCCGTCCCGTCTGCGTGTCTCTGACTGCGACGTATGCTGACTGCCTCTTCTTTCAACAGTTGCTTGGTTTGCCGGGTACGTACAGACTGCTCTGTTTGCTCCGTTCGACCTGGCCGTGCCTCCCTGCGACCTGGCCAAGATGCTGGTTGCGCGGGTGGAGAAGCCCGGAGCCGCCCTCTTTGCCGGCAGCGGCCCCGACTCAGCTCGACAAAAGCTAACCGCGCGCTCTGCAGACACTTGACCTTGATTACCGCCGTCATCAGATATACTTTCTCGTACATTTCCTTCAACTACTACAGCCGAGTCGCTCGCTGGAGCTACCGCCTCACTTTCCTCTCCGCCGCCCTCACCTATGGCATAGTAGTCTACAAGACGCTGCGCGCCCGCAGCAAGGCTGGAGCAAAGACGACCCCGAGCCCCTTGGCCCTCGTTGCCGACGAGAACGTCCAGTACCTCGGTGAGCAGCTTCGTCCGTTCCCCCTCCCTCGCGGCAGCGTCTAACCTCCCTCTGCAGGCATGTCCCTGGTCTGGCTCTTCTCTCCCCAGTACCCTCTGGCTATGCTCCCTTACGCCATCTACTCTGTCTTCCACGTCGCCACCTACACCCGCGCCAACGTCATTCCCACCATCACCCCGCCCAAGCCCATCGCCCCGGCTGCTGGCGCCTCTCCCGGCGGCAAGCCCCAGTATGCCCACAACCCCATCGCTGACAAGATTGGCGCCTTCGTCAAAGAGTACTACGATGCGTCCATGTCCGTCGTCTCCTCGCTCGAGATCCTCCTCTGGGTTCGCCTGCTGCTTTCCGCCATCACCTTCCAGCGCCGCTCCTGGATCCTGATTGCCATCTACACGGCCTTCCTCCGTGCGCGCTTCACCCAGAGCACCCACGTCCAGAACTCGTTTGCCCTGCTCGAGTCCCGCGTCGACTCTGCTGTTGGCAACCAGGGCACCCCTCCCGCCGCTCGCCAGGCTTGGGACACCGTCAAGGGAGGCGCGCGCCAGTTCTACGCCTACACCGACCCCAACCGATACCTCAGCGGCACCGCCGTTCCCAAGAAGACCTCGTAAGGCTTCGACGACGCAGGCCAAGTGCCCCATTAGTCTCTCGAGACCTCTGGGGTGCGACGCCCAAGTCTTCATCACGCGACACCGCATCCACAGTGGCCCGGCCGATGCGACGGGCTAGGCTGCAACTCCAGCCACCACGAGAATGTTTCTTTGGACGGGTGTGTTGACAAGGAACCGGTCGGGGCGTAGATACACGGCAGTAACGGAAAGGAAAGGAAAGGAGAGGAGAGGCTCTATGGCCGACCAAGGTTCAAACGGCTTTTCCACGATTCATTCAGGCTACTGGAGTGTCGGCGAGTCTGGGACCCGGACCTATTCCGGGTTGCTCTCTGCATTACACTATGATTTCAGGTTTCCCCTTTTGCTCTCTGGCTCTGGCCACTGTCTACTAGTTTGTTTGCGCAATACATCAAAATCCGCATGATTCAAGCATTCGTTCAACAAACATACTGCCCTGCATGTGTTGCGTCCATTGGTGACATGAGGGCTGAGCTGAGCACATGCTGCCAAGCAGCCGGAAAGCAGACGCTCTAGCCACACCCGAAGTGGCGTAGCTCGGGCTCTCCCCCGGCTCACCCCACTATCAATGACGTCGCCCTCCATTCGGCGGTCGCGCACGCCGACGTCAAGGCTTGAAAGCCGCACGCGACCAAGGCGCAGCCGGACACCGAGGAAAAACGCCAGGCGGCCTCGACCTGGACTTCCTTGACGGGAATTTATACAGACGCACTGCAACGATCCCTTTTCTCCTTGGCGCGCGAACCCCCGTTCTGCACCCTGCTCCGCTTTGCACGTCGCATTCTGCCACGTTCTCTTCTCCAACATGGCCTCTTTGCTGCGACAGATTGTCGCCGGGCCGCGGGCACGGCACGCCGAGTCGGATCTGGACCTGTGCTATGTAACCTCCAACATCATTGCGACGTAAGTCTTCCACTCGCCGACACTGGCCGCAACCCCATCTAATAATCAACTCCAGGTCCGGCCCCTCGGGGACATACCCCCAACGAGCCTACCGAAACCCCCTCGACCGCCTCGTCACCTTCCTCGACTCGAAGCACAAGGACCACTGGGCGATATGGGAGTTCCGCGCCGAGGGCACCGGCTACCCGGACGAGGAGGTCTACGGCCGCGTGCGGCACTACCCCTGGCCCGACCACCACCCGCCGCCGTTCCGCCTGATCCCCATGATCATGGCCAGCATGCGCAACTGGCTCAACGGCGGCGACCTGGAGCAGGGCGACGTCGCCGTCAGCGCGGCGGACAAGGCGGGCGGCGAAAGGGATGAGCAGGACGGCAAGCGCGTCGTCGTCGTGCACTGCAAGGCCGGCAAGGGGCGCAGCGGGACCGTCTCGTGCAGCTACCTCATCTCCGAGTGCGGGTGGAAGCCCGAGGAGGCGCTGACGAGGTTCACGGAGCGGCGGATGCGGCCCAAGTTCGGCGCCGGCGTGTCTATCCCGAGTCAGCTGCGGACGATCACCTACGTTGACCGGTGGACGAAGGGCGGGAAGAAGTACGTCGACCGCGCGGTGGAGATTGTGGAAATTCACGTCTGGGGTCTGCGGAGCGGTGTGAAGGTCGATGTTGAGGGGTTCGCTGATGAGGGGAAGAAGATCAAGGTGTTTCACACCTTCAAGAAGAGCGAACGGGTCGTGGTGGAGGGCGACGCCCCGAGCGGAGGTGGTATCGCGCGTATGGTGACTGACCTTGCCACCGTCGGTGTCAAGCCCATGGAGAAGGCCCCGGAAGAGGCGCCGTTGGCGGAATACACCAACACGAACAACGGAGGCAAGAGCAGTCCCGACAAGAAGGTTACCGAGGACAAGAAGGACTCGAAGGTGTCCCGAAGCGAGTCCAAGAAGCTGCGCAACGCCAAGACGACCTCGCTCATCAAGGACCCTGCTTCAGGCTCAGCATCAAACCAGAAGAGGAGCGAGACGGAGGCCCAATCGGGCGAGGCGTCGGACAGCGAGCCCGGCGGCATGGCCGTGATTCTCAAGCCCAAGGAGCCCATCTGCATCCCCAACAGCGACGTCAACATCTCGGTCGAGCGCCGCAACCGCACCTCGGCCTCGATGGGCCTGACCATGGTCACGGCCGTGGCTCACGTCTGGTTCAACGTCTTCTTCGAGGGCAACGGCCCCGAGCAGGACGGCAAGCCCGACGCCAGCGGCGTCTTTGAGATCGAGTGGGACGCCATGGACGGCATCAAGGGCTCGAGCAGGAAAGGCTCGCGCGCCTTCGACAAGATTGCCGTCGTCTGGAGGGTCGCCGACTCGCACCGGGCCAAGGACGGTGGCGACGAGGTCGGTCCCGCGGAGGGCGAGGTCGTCCAGCAGCCGTCCGCCGGCTCGCCGGTGCCGCAGATGAAGGCCGCCGATTGGAAGGGCGGAAACAAGGAGGACCCGCAGGCGGAGAAGCACCTCGGCCTCCGGACGGAGAGCCCCGAGAGCGCGGATGTCAGCAGGGCGAGCAGTGTCAAGGACCAAGTGATCAAGGACGGCGACGAGACCGACTCCCTGGAAGGAGTCAAGACGAGTGGTCCCTATGGTGAGGAGCAGTTGGATGCGGATGATGTGGACGTGAAGAAGGTCGCGAAAGAGGCGGAGCCGGTGAGCAAAGACGAGAATGATCCTGGACCGGAGTTGTTGGATTCGCCTGATACGGCGAGCGGTACCACGGCGCAGGGGAGTACGGAGGTGAAGAAGTAATGGTAGACGTGGGTAGGCTTGTAGAGTCGTGTTCTTTTCGTACACATACCTTGGGTTATTTTGATACCAGGATGGAGCAGGAGGTCAATAGCACTGATTAGGCCTTGAAATTCGCGTCCACTTGATGAAGTACGTGACCTGGATATGATTCTGTCGTTCAGTTCTCGATGCAAAGTCGCGCTTCAGTGTACGGTCTCCACCTCGACGAGCTGACGGCACCACACTCTTCAAAGGCCTTGGCATACATCCAGGAAGACGCCTCGCATAAGCACCATGCAGCATCACTGCCTGCAAAGCAGACGCCTGTGCAACTGCCATGTCAGCAAGCCCATCAGGCTGAGCGCACCTGGCACTCGCAACCTGCAGTATCGAGCTGCAAGCCGGGCCAATCAAGAAGCACATTGGCAATACGGGCACAGCTCATGCAGCAGTCGCCGTTCGCTACTTGCCCTGCCTGCATGATTCCTAGTGGAGTCTTGCCTTCTTCAAGAGGGAGCACCTCCCCACGGCTTGTCGTCAGAATCCTCCAACTTCGACATTCCCAGACCCGAACACTCCTCTACGACCTGAAGGAGGTTTTCCGGCCAAGTTGAGACTACGACAAAAATGCATGATGGCTGACCCCCTAAGCATCCTAGGGAGCGTCGCTGCTTCGATCCAACTCGTCGAGTGTGCGACCAGAGTCTTGCTCGGCACCGTCAGGTTCCTCAAGGAGCTCCGCGAGATCCCGAAGAAGACGGCTTCCCAACTCGACGACGTCCAGCGATCCTGCGAGCGGGTGCAGTACATTTGCAAACATGTCCTCGGGGAGGGTTCCCTCGCCGGCGATCAGATCAAGCCCGAGCTCCTAGCCCGCTTATCGGCCTGCGCCGATGGCCTGCACCTGGCGGTGGGAGATGCGCAAGAGATACTGCAGCCGCTCGTTGATGGCAACGATGCATCAAGAGGTGGAAATATCCGGCGCCTCTGGAACGCCGTGGTGTCGAAATCCAGGGAGTCGGCCATCCTGGAGAAACTAAAGAGAGTCGACAAGCTCAACTTGGAAATGATTGGAGAGTTTGAGATTGCGAACCTCGAAACGCAAGTAGAGATTCGGTATGGTACTCTACCCTATATGAATAAATTATTTGCTGAGATCCTTCTAGGTCCGCAGTGTACGAAAATACAGCGACTCTCAAAAGCAATCACGCTGAATAGTCGGGTCAACTTGACGTTGTGCAGCAGTCAACGACGGAGATCCAATCTACCATCACCGAAACTCATGAAGATGTTGTCAAAGGCTTCCAAACGTTATCAATCGCCAACAACAGAGTGATCGCAACAAATGATGCTCTACGCGGTCAAATGGAGCATGTTGACGCGAAAATCGACAATATGGCGAAGACCGCAGACGTGATCTCTCGCCAAACATCAGCTATGGGTAGCGAGATGCGAACCCATTTTCGAATGACCTATGAGAATATGCAACAGATGATGGATCAGCAAGAGACACGAATGAGCAACGAGCTCCGGCACGTACGCGACCAACTCATTGAGGTGCTTACTGCACTGGAGGATCCCAGCGCGGCAGCTTCACGGATACACAGCTTTTCAACCCTTGAACTCACTCAGAAAGAACGTGTTCTGCTTGAGAATAGTACAAGAACGACTCTGATGCGTTTTCCAACGGCTCTGGGGGACTCTTGGAGCCGCTCGAAGCGTCAAATGATGCATCTTCGACCTTGTCATTGCCGACCACACGCGGAGTCGAGGACCACGAACATTTGGAATTTCCGCTTCGAAGCGGTTCGAAGATCGGAGCATCAAAAAGACTGCCAATATCATCACAACAGGCACCAAACCTGGGCTTACTCTCTCTGCGCCAGTCTGATGCCCCTTCTGGATCGGACGATGGAAGTAAACCTTGGTGCGGCAACTGGGCCTGGGATGTGGAGCATGACACCGTCTCTGCGATTCCAGAAGGTCGTCAAACGTTCAGAATCCCTGATATTTCGAGCATTCTCGTCGCTTCCGGACTTTGCAAACAGGTCTGTTATGCCCAGATTTTCTGAGAATGCCAACTATAATCTTGTATGGAGAACTCCTGGCACCGAAGGTCAAGATTTCATGTTGAAGTGGCCTAGAGACACTGGTGGCCACATCGAGGCTTTGGCTGAGCTCCTCGGTAAGGCAATCTCGCAGGGAACATTCTCTGGTAACGAGGTGGACGAACATGGATCCACGATATTATTCGTAAGTTCACAAGACTTTCGCGAACGCCATATGCAAAAATGTGGTCTAACGAGAGCAGGAATTCAGTCATATAGTGCTCATGATGGGGCATCAGTGGCGAGAATTCGAACCACAACTTCGAGTCCTCCTGACCACTATCTTGAGATCTGCCGTTGACGTTCACACCGTAACCAAATGTCCAGGAGATTCCAGACAATATGATATCAGTAGGTTTTGGGGGTACGTTTCCCATTTAATCCTCAAACTGATTGTCGGCTGAGCGAATTACTACTGATGGCAACCAGCTCTGGATGGAATCAACAATACATCACAGCCACTGCATACCTTATCGACAGGGGGTTTGCGATGGACAACGCAATGGGCGCTGATGTCCCTTTCTATCAGGAACTTCTAGGTTCAGGAATGATTGATAATTTAAAATACATGGAAATGGGAAGACAATTTTTCAGCTCCTCCGAGAAGCATAGGAGAGTAACGCAGATCGAGTTCTTGTCTCGTTATGTTGAGATCGCTGAAGGTAAGCCTGGTTTGACGATCTTTTGTTGTCGACGTCGTCGTAGCCTCTTTTCCCCCACTACACATGCAAAGTCATTCTGAACTATTATCTCATACTCATTTGATAGCCGGAGGCTACGACGATCTTTCTCTCGCCATAATCAATCGCTCGCTTGTAGACGTCACACGTCTTGCAAAAATGGAACGTTTTTTGAGCGTCAGTGAGACGAACTCCTTAGACAAACACCAGAGCTACATGGAGCTGGCATTGGGATGGCCGCAAGGCATGGAGGTTCTCATCAATTCGGGATATCACGTGGCACGAGCCATCGCTTGGGCCTGTCGATTGCAAGATTCAGAATCCTTGCGTCGTTTGCTCAAGGCCAAACAGCCAATCTTCACCAGGGTCCAAGATCCCTTTTTTTTCTCGCCAATTCCATCATCGCTATGGGTTTTTCGAGAGGCCGTATTCTCAAAGAACGATGGAATTCAGGACTTGGTCATTCAAGCGTTGAAAGACAGGCGCAACCGTCTTTGTTCGATTGCTCAACAGATTTTGTCCGAATCGGAAATTGAAGAATTAGGCCCACCCGAACATACATTTATGGACAGCAGAGCCGCGTGGACTTATTACTTCCTACAGACGAAGACATCTATTCCTTCAGAGCTTGACTGCTGCCAAATGGTATCACCATATCATTTGGTGTTACATGACGATGACTCCGAACTCACCCCGAAGCGACCACCGCTAGTGGACTTTGTGGACCGTTTGCACCAGGCTGGTTTTTCTAACGTTGACGAAGAAGACGAGAATGGGAAAACACCAATATTCTTGCAACTCAGATGCTCGTACGGTGGTATTCGAGACAACTTTTCGAATTTTTCAGAGTCGCTTGAGATTGTGGAGTGGTTTCTCAAGCACGGGGCGAAATTGACCAGGCGGGCGGACAACGAGTGGCCCAATACACTTTTCTATCTCGCCTTCCACAAGTCGAGATCCATATTATGGGGGGATAATGATGGCATCAATGACTTTCTCATTGCATCACATAACATGGATATGCATACAGCTCGGGACAGTTGCAGATGCCACTGCTCATATTCTGGCTGCATGCCAATCCATATTATCCTGCGCTGCTCGACATCACGGTACTCTTATTTCTGCGTCTATTCTCGAGGCCGCCTTGCAAACTTGCAGACCTGGATTGGAAGTTGGCGGATTGACGCCTCCCGACAAGAGATTCTCTGGAAAGAGCATTGTCGTTTGGAACTCTTTGAGCGCTTGGGAATGGTTCATACCTGCTGCGGACTCAGATGCGAGGTTACATGTAGTCCGGGCGAGGATACGCAATGTCTCCCTTACGATCGACCCTCCAATGAGGAAGTTCAGTCGATCCAGTCCGACGATGCTGAACACAAGAGCCAGCTTGTCAAGCTCATGGAACATTACGATTTATGGAGGGAAATGATTGGAGGGGAGGCGGAGGCGTTCCAAGCCATATGGTGGCCTGTTGTCGACGAGATACTACCACCTTTTTCCTCCAGCGGAGACTGTCAACTTCACCTCTCATGGGAAGAAGAGCGCCTGGTAGGAGACACGATGGCTCAAAAAAGGAGGAAGGAAAACGCAGCGCGGCAGCGAGAGGCGAGAGAGAGGGAGGAGAGGGCACGAAGGGAAAGAGAGACACTGGCTCAGCACGGGTTCGCTGGTTTCGATAATTTTCTGGACGTGATCGATGTACACTTTGAGAGGAAGAAGTGGGAGGTGCTCGAGGAGAGGGAAAACAGGGCCGGCGGCGTTGAAGAGTGAATAGAACGCCGATGTTTCGTTTTGGATTAGTTCACTTTATCCTCATCGACTCTAACTACCCCCGCAGACATCTGTGAGCTACGATATTAAAATCTCATAGCCGAAATGGTGGATTTCCTCAATGCCTAAGATGGAGTTGTTGAGACATGCCAGGATTCGAATTCTGAGCAGTTTTGTCAGATTATCACCGATTGCAATACAGCGAGTCAAACTTTTGACAGCCATGACTTCGAATACTGACTGAACTAAGGTGACTTGCTTTACATGGTTGTGGATGGATTGTGAAACTTTGCCTCAAAGATGCTCTGTGCAATGCCGTTGTGACTGTGTGACCTTATTGCATGACCACGTTGAGAGCTCGCGGACAACCTCACGATGTGAACCGGATAACTCCTACAAGTTTAGACGCATAATTGATCAGCGTAAACTTCCCGGGAATTCAACTATATTGGGTAGATTCCTGATATGATATTCATCCTTTTGGTCTGGTTGTTTAGCTTAGTGTTTCGGCGGCATGAAATGAATGATGTAAGGGCGGAGTGAGGAGTTGTGAGCCCACACTCGATTCTGGAAAAATACTCCTTTGAAAATGGCCTCTTATTAGGACCGTCCGAACCAGACCATAATTCTCCTCAAGGCACAGTCAAGAGCGGCCGCGCAATCGGTCCAACCGAACAGACTTGGATGGGGAAATCCGCCAATAGAACAACATCAGCTGTGGACACTCACAACGAATGCGCCATGAAGGCCAATGAAGACCCCGTGGCCAACGTCGCAGTCCACACCTATTCTAGCGACAGCCTGATCTACCCTCCTTCTCAAAGTCAACTAGTCTGCTGCAATAGCCCCCTGCCCACAGCAAATGAGAGTCGCAAAAAAAGCAAGTAAAATCTCACCACTCGACCCTCCTTGCAAGCTTCGCCTCTTTCGCAGTGATGCTGATTGGTGCAGGCCGAGAAACAATCTGTCTGCCTTAAATCGGCCCCCAACGGCAATCACCATCCAACCTGCCTGGTCGCAGCTGAGTGTTCCAGACGCAGATGGAGGTATTTTAATCCTAGACAATGAGCCCAATGACTTACATGGGTAACGGCCGCTTTGGGCTGAGTTGGTGGGAGGATCCCGCTCCTGTGTTCTCCCCCGGTCTCGTTCAAGCCAAGGCGACCTATCATCTTGTACTGGAGGACCGATGGGACGCACCAAATTGTGTGAGCAGCACGTTGAAAAAGCTGCGCCCGCCCGCACTGCAATGTGGCTCAGACCGTGGACAGGGGCAGGGCATTCGTGACTTATAAACACAATTGACGCCCTCACGCCTGACGCTCACAATGCAGCCACAATCCCACTTCTGTTGATTTTTTCAGATCCCAGGCAGTCTCACACGACACAGCAGACATGGGCGACTACATCAACTGGGCAACCATCGAGGGTTATCCCACGGGAGCGCCACCCGGCTACTCTGGCTCGGCCGGCTTCGTCAATGACGAACCGGTACCAACGTCGACGTCGACGTCGACGTCAACATCGTCACCTTCAGAACAGCCGACCACTCGCACGGCTACACGCGCTGTTAGGACCACTCTGACGACCAAAACTTCCACTGCGACAGCCACCACATCGTCGATTACCTCCAACTCGAAGACGGCCGCTGCCGCGTACACCCCCAATGTTTTCGCTCAGATGGTGAATAATACCGACCCCATCCTCTATCAAGTAAAACAAAAACAATTGCTTTCAACATCGTTCGACGACCTCTGCCCATCAGGAAACTGCATCACAGACTGCAAGAATGTCACTCGCGTCTTCCAAGCGGTACCCGACGGCCTCAACGTGGACCCAGAGCTGTACGGACGACTCGACTCAAACAAGAAGACGGATGTTACACTCTTTGGAACATGCAGCAACCTCCAGTACGCCGCAACTGTTGCTGCAGCGGATGACAACAGCACGCTCGCGGGATACTTCTCGGCCGCGAACGTTGCGGAAGACGTTGCTCTCATCACGTCCAAGATGACGACTTGCTTCGCGACGACCTGCGAACAGACGCGAAACCCGGCGCTTTGTGCCAACGCATGTTCCGCTACGAGTCTCATGGCCTCTTCCACGGCTTTTGATTACAGTCGAGGGGTGCCGGATTGTGTCTTGAGACTGTGCGACAGTACGTGTGCGTTGCCATACGTTGACCCGGATGTTCTCGGTATTGGCGTGAGTTGATTGAGTCTGATGTGTGTACTGTTGCTGTGTGATGCTGATTTTGTGACAGGTGCTCATTTCGTACTACATTCAAGTTTTACTCTTGATCGTATGCGCTGCGGCTTTCCTCACGTCAGCTGGACTACAACTCTGGAGAGACCCGAAGTCCGAGCCGAGAGTCACGCGGGTTCTGAAGAGCCCTCTGGAGACTTTTCTTCGAGTGCAAACATTCTTTGGCAGTAAGTGAAGTCCTCACGGCAAACCTTAGTGGAGTTTAGAGTACTGACAATGTATCACAACAGTTTCGTTGGCCATCGCAACGTTCATCATGAAGCCTGCCGAGATCGATCCGTTGAATGGATACGCATTGATCCTGACAACCGTCATGGGCTTTATTCCTCCCGTCTTCACTATGATGCTGCTCCACAGCCACGGTGTCAGGTCTCGCTTCTCCACCGCCTTGGTCTTCATCAGCTATCTCATCAACAGCGTTACCTTCTTCATGCTGGTACGCAATCTCTCGACGCGTCCAAACGACAGAGAGTTCCTGGACGAGGCAATCAACAATCTCTTCAGCACTGAAGCATGCGGTGGTGGGTCGGCTATCTCCCTCTGCCACCAGTTGACTGGGACCGACCCGGTGGGCTTCCTCGCCGGCTTCTACAATGCGAAGTCCTTCGCCAACATCAAGACTGTTCCGATGTTATGGATCTGGACCACATTGATCTTGCTCCTCTTGGTGACCCGACAGATTGTGGCATCAACAAAAGACAAGGCAGAGAAGGATGTGAGCGAGCTGCCAAAGGCTAACGATCCACGAGGGCGGACTTCGGCAATTGCTGGGCTGTTCAAGGCTCTGAGTGGGCCCGTTTTCAGTTTCTTCACGCTACTGCTGGCAACGGTCGTCTTCCGCTTGGCCCTTGGGTACCAATATCTCATGGTGGAAGCCAACGATCTCATGGACGTCATAGATCACAAGGGGTGGTCTTTCGGGCAGGTCGTGGCTTTGCTATTCTGGGCACCCCCGATGGTCGACATTTTCAGGTCGCTATACGAGGAAAGGCAGAAGATGAAGAAACAAAAATATGAGAAGGTCGGGCAGCTCTAGGTGCTACGTTTGAGGGCACTAAGCCATGTGTAGAAACTAATACAAATTTGAGCATTCATCATTACGAGCACATTCCACGGTATACTGTCATGAAGATGACGAGGAAACAAGGTCAACTTGCGGCAAATTTGAATATACCTCAATAAATGTTCTAGAAAATCCTCATGAGTTGATCGCGCTTATCGTGACCTTCAAAAGGATTACTAAATATACCCATGCTTCAATTACAGGTAAGCTCCCAATCCTTCTTGGAATGATCAGTCAGTGGTTTGAACTGAGAAACAATACGAATTTTGCGAGATGGGTAGGTCTATATCCCTAATCAGCAACTTTCGCCTCAGAAGACAATGCGTCTCAAAGGTCGTCTCATCTTCGGGACTATTGCCGGCCACTGACCAACTCAGGTTCAGGAGTTAGCTGGATTAATACCACAATCATCTCAGTTTTTATTTTCCGTAATACATCTTCCTACAAGTGTTTTATCTGCTTCACTAGGACTGCTTTGTACCCGGAAACGGACTGGCCATCTTAATTACATCGCGCTTGGTTTATCTTTCGGCTGATGTGTCAATATTTCAAGCAGCCACACGGGACGAATTTCAGAGGCTACTTACCTTGAACGACATATCAATAGCCGTTTGCTTGGTTTCCAAAATTGAAGTGGGTGTTCGCGCTTTCCGTGGCTACCGTGGATGTCAGACTCAAGGATACCAGGCTCAAACATGCCCAGGCATAACGATCGCGGGAAGCTCGTAAACTCTAACTGTTGGCATATATGGCACCATGGCAAGGCTCAGCAGAGGCCCCTTGGCCAGCCCGGCACATTAGGCCCATTAGCCAGCCTGGGACCAGGCCACCATGGCCAGGCCCGGCAAAGGCCCCCTTAGCCGGCCGGGCACTTACGTGGCCGGCCGGGCACTTATGCCTATTAGCCGGCCCGGAACCAGGCCCCCTTGGGCGTACGAGTCGGGCCCGTACGGCCCTGACTCGGGCCCACGGGAGGGCCCCTTGCCTTGGGCCTTCGGGCCCAAGGATAAAGGGCCCGTATTGCCCACACCTGTAATTAGTCTCTTTTTCCTAGGAAGACACACCAGAAACCACCAGAATACAGCTATTACAGCAGATCCCCTTTTTCGCCTTGCGGCCTTGCGGCCTTCTCTTTTACCTGCCCCCGTGGCAAACCAACACTAACATCGTCTCACCAAGGTATTCAGTAGGCGTCAAGATGTCACGAATGTATGCTCCGCCACCTTCTCACGCTAATGCCGCGGGTTCCTGAAGTAGTTCGCGACTACTTCCGCAGAATCCTTCGGATTGGTCGAGAGCAACAACCGTTCCTGGCTTGCCGCGTAGCTTCATACCTCTCCTCTCACAACCGGCGGGATGATTGGCTCGAGGGAAGCTTAAAAAAACTTTATTGCCTCCTCCCCCGTTGGTGTTTCATCCCACTCATAAAAGCTATACCTGGTCAATCGAGAGAACTGATACGCGCGCGAGACAATGTTGCCGGGTGGGAGAGGGGAGGGTTGTAGCCGATATGCTTTGCTCCCGTGTTAGATGAGGGGAATTCTTGACTCGGGTTTGGCGAGAATCCCGTGATATGGCGCTTTACGACGAACTTAACCGACTGTGTCGTTCCGGCCCAAGGTTTAAGTAGAGCTCGGGGCCTCTAGTACACTTTTGGTTCGGGTTACAGCTATTCTGCAACAGTATTCTCGTCTCGCCTTGTTCGTCGCGTTCTTCGCGTCCTTCGCGTCTTTCGCGTCACTGCTCGCCAACAGCCAGTTCAAGATGGCCAACACGACGTTGCTGCGTGCACTGCTTGGAATCATCGCGTTCGTCACTACTGTTGCTGCTGTGATGGTTCCCCGCCCAGTCGGTCCAACCCAACAAGACCTGCCTTCAGCGATCACTTGGACCGCATGTCCGACCGACATTAGGCCGTTCCGCGGGGTTAACGCCACGAAGCAGCTGCAATGCACCAACTTCTCCGTCCCGCTGAACCACAACGATGCCAGCAGTCCAAAGATCCAACTGGGGATCGTCAAATTGCCAGCGACGAATAAGCGTATCGGCAATCTCTTTGTGAACCCCGGCGGACCGGGCGGCGCGGCTTCGAGCATGGTCTTGGGCATGGCCGCAAAGCGCCTCTACATCAGCGACGCAGTTCGCCAAAACTTTGATATCATCGGGATGGACCCCCGTGGTGTCGGGTTGAGTACGCCGCAGAAGTGTGACACGAACTTGGCGAACCAACCGAGCGAGTTTGATGCGACTACGCCGGAGGGGTTTAGAAAGCTGTTTTACTACAACAAGGCTCTTGGGGAATCGTGTAGAGCAATGACAGGACCGTTGTTCGACAACATGGACACGATTCTGGTCGCCAAAGATATGGAGGCTGTTCGAGTGGGTATGTTTGATGCTTGATTCGGTCTTCGTTGATGCTTTTGCTGACCCAACAACAGCTGCTGGGAGAGAGCCTATGAATTACTTTGGCGTCTCGTACGGGACTCAACTGGGAGCGCAGTATGCCGCATTATTTCCGGAAAACATACGTGCTATGGCCCTCGACGGAATGCTGCAACACACTGGTGCTTTTGCCTCCAACATTATGACACAAGCAACTTCCTTGGACGCAACTATCCAGGCATTCTTCAGATTCTGCGAATCAAACGCCACCAACTGCGGTGAAGGTGGCCAGGACATACGGCAGACTTGGAACAAAGTGATAGAGGTTGCTGGTGCGGGACAGCTAAAGGCAGCCGAGTGTGACGGCACAATCAAGACCAGGTGTCTCCCTCTTGCCACCGTTTCTAATGTCCTAGGGTCTGCGCGGTCTATGCTGGAGTTTGCCGACCAACGAGCAATCTTCGCCCAGCAGCTCAAGCTCGGAGCGGGGGGGAATGGCTCATTCTTCAGTCCCGGACTGTTGTCTGGGGATATCTTCGTCGACTCACGCTCGCTCTCCATCACCAACGTGCAATGCCAAGACGGTCACTTCTTCGCAGCCAAAGACCACGTCGAGGTCCAGCGCGTTGCGGACATGACGCGGTCTTTCACGGTCACGCCCGGCATGGGCGAGTTTTGGCACCGCGTGATAGACTGTACCGGATACCCTGTCAAGATCAGCAATCCGCGGACCGCGTTGAGCATCAAGGGGACCCAGAACCAGGTGCTTCTTGTGCATTCGCGATTTGACCCAGCCACGAGTTTTGTGTACGCTGCAGGTATGGCGGAGGAGTTTCAAAATGCGACACTAGTCCTCCGGGAAGGATCCGGTCATACGAGCTACTTGCTGCAAGGCGACGCATCGAGGGCTGTTGACGATTACTTAATTAGCTTGAAGATCCCACCCGCTGGAACGGTTTTACAGAGTTAGAAGAGACTGAAATGTTATTACGAACACCTCGCCATCAACGTCACTTGGTCTCTACGTGAATAACGCCACCTAAGAAAGACGATAGAGGTACCATGCCGACTTCATTCGCCAAATTCTGGCACGTCGAGTTGCCAGTCTAAGTTGCTCTCAACCATTCATCTGCTGTCACTGATCATACAAATGCAATTATCCATATTCAATCTGCTGTAAAATGACTATTCGACTAAAAGAAAAACTGACTGTAAGCGGTGGAAATTGAGAAGACGCTTGAGAAACACCATTTGTGTACGGTTGTTGCTGAAGGGTGCCCAAATTCTTTGCAGCGAAGCATGAGGTCAAGCTCAGTAGGGACTGGCACATCTGGGCAGCAAACCGATCTGTCAAGTTTTTCACAATGTGAGCTCTGCTGGTCAATAGGCCTCGAGTTGATGTGTTACAAGTGATATAGACACGTTCCTATGTAATAAATACTCAGGGACCCCTATTTAAACAGAGAGTCGGTATTGATAGTATGACTGAGGTATTCGACAAAGAACTTTAGAAGAACAGAGAAATTCAGAAAATATGGTATAGACTGGGTTTGGCTTCTGATCTCCCAGGGATATTTTCTTGAAACACAAAACAAGCCAACTCTTACTCACTCGTAATAGTAGAACAGAGGCTGCACAGCCTGAAGGCACACAGTTCGTGAAGACGATCAGGTGCTGGTGTTTGGTGGTGCTTTCAACACCCACTCTCCGATCATCTTGATTGTCTTTTGCGTCTTGGTCTCGGCGTCTTCAACCAGCACCGGATCACGGACAAGTCCAGCAATGTGCTGGTCGAATCCGTGGATCGTATCAGGAACCAACAGCCACGTGTAGCGGCCTCCGTCCGGATTCGTAACTTCAAAGTAGAATCTCTCGTCATCAAGAATGAGCTCTCCTGGGGCGACAACCTCCTCCCTGCCCACGACACCTGGTGGAGCCGGGCGACCCGCAAGTCTGTGGATGAGCCGTTGGCCTTCATGTGCCAGAAGATCTAGCTCGCAGCCGATCATAAACACCTGCTTGGGGAAGGCATCGCTC
Organism: Colletotrichum tropicicola; assembly: GCA_025962755.1. NCBI lineage: Eukaryota > Fungi > Ascomycota > Sordariomycetes > Glomerellales > Glomerellaceae > Colletotrichum > Colletotrichum tropicicola. The sequence goes on from JAOWMA010000019.1 coordinate 254,353, forward strand.
GGAGCGTAAACGGGACTCAAGAGCGGGTTCCGGGCATCGTCGCCAGGGACCTTGTAAGACCAGTCAAAAACGGGTGCCATACCAAGTAAAAAGTCCCTGTCCTTGGCGCGGAAGCCGCCCAAATCCGGCTTGTAGCGACGCGTTTGGGCCTTCTCCTCAGCAGATATGGAGAGGTCGGTACACGGGTACAATGGGACGATACATGTCAAGTGCTTTTTGACCCTCTCCAGCTGGGAGACAGCGAGGCAAAGGTTTCCACCTGCAGACCAGCCGGCCAAAGCGACTCTGGTGCGATCCAGAGGTAGCGACTCATCATTCAGCGCCGCGAGGAAGAGTTCCTCGCAATCATGAACGGGCCCAGGGAACGGGTTTCCAGGGGCCTTGGCGTAGTTGAGTCCAATCACGATGGAGTGGTTCTGCGTGGCGTACAGAGAGTTCCAGTCGTCATTGTCGTCGGGCGTCCCAAGCACGAAACCACCGCCATGAATCGTGAAGAGAACAGGTAGCTTGTCCTTGGACGTTTTGTCATAGCACTTGGGGAAGAAAATTCTGGAAGACGTGTCAACTGCAGTTCCAAACAGACGAAGGATTCATCTCAACGGCAATATGCGTACCTGACAGGTAGATACGGACGGCACTCGTACGTCTTCACGAAATCTGGGCGATGCTCGGGCGGAATGACGTGTGCTTTGACGTCGCGGAGGAAGAGCGCAGGCTTGACGATGAGGTTCTGGATCGCATAGGCCGTCGCGCCATACCTGATCTTTGACAGCAGCGGCAGCTCTTGGACGCAGTAGGAGTCGTCCGTGGTCGTTGTCGTAGCCGCAGCGACGGGAGCATTATTCTGATTTTCGGCCATCGTGAGAGACTCTCTCGCGCGCACGCGTGCAGGTTTGGGTTCGGTTGTGCAGGAGTGCTTGTGTGGTTGCAGGTGGAGGGAGCGGGCGGGGGTTGGGATGAGGACAGTGAGTGGTGGGAAATGGCTCGGTAGTTGTATTTCATATGCACCTCGGTCTCGGGTCCGGGGGGTCATCCGGGGCCATCACGAGATCCAAGCCGAGTACGAAACAAGTACGAAACGGACGCCCGCGGGCCCTACAACCGGGGGCCCAACGTAACCCGACGCGGGCTGGTGGAATTTAAAAACAGTTGGGTTCCCGTTCCCAGTTCCTCAGAGCTCAACACGTCTAGTATCCATGGAAAAGCAATTCTCGAGTTTCGACCGAATGATGAAAGGAACGATTGGAGACCCACGATGATCCACCAGCCAAAGCCCGCCTTCGCCCGGATCCATGTCGTCAGTGTTGGTTTCACTACACTCTAAACTACAGCTTGGAGAACCCATTCCGGACGAGCACGGCTACACTTGTTAGGCATCGCCTCGGCGCACGTACCGGCCTTCTCTCAGAAATGACTCGACGGCAAAGTTTGGGATACTTCAGCGATTGGCTGGGAGTTTGTGAGGGGAACAGATGTCGTAGGTCGACAAAACCACTGTCAATAAAAGAGCTCCAACAATATCCGGTAGACGGCGACATCGGAAGTAAATGCCAAACCTTTAACCATGAGAACGATCGTACATGAAAGAGACTGCGGCGATGATCTTCATCAGCTCCATTTTGTAGGCTCGGAGTATGCCCATCTCAAAAACAAGATCAAGAAGTCTCGCACCGAAATATGATGGTCCAGGTAAGCCAATTTTACGGCTGAGAGCCGGCCGGCAGACACAGCGCCCTTGCGATTCTAAACTGAGGAGAGGCTCTGCGCGAAGGCGTCGGGGGGGGGGGGGGGGGGGGGGGGGGGGGGGGGGGGGGGGGGGGGGGGGGGGGGGGGGGGGGGGGGGGGGGGGGGGGGGGGGGGGGGGGGGGGGGGGGGGGGGGGGG